>SSSL01000047.1:0-52928 GCA_008086715.1 Sitobion miscanthi
TTTAATGTCATCATGTTAAATTGCCTATATTCATATCCTTAAAACACGACCAACTGGAGCCCCCTTACATAGAGAATTACAATTCTAGCACTAATTATTGTGTGTTGTGAGTGTATAGTATGCGTTTTTATAAAATATTTTTTAATTCAATAAATATATTTTTGTTTTTAAAAATATAAATGATAATATTTTTATATTTATTTTTATGAGTTATATTAATCACAAATCATAACAGTACATCCATAAATCAAATATTTAAATTAATTATACATTTTCAGATGCAAAACCGACAACATTTTGTGGTATATAATAATATATTAATTTTTAATTTCAATCTATCGTTAATATAAAATGTATATTTTACTAATATATTCTGTAGGTAGCGGAATCTAGGAAATTGGCAATTATGGACAAATATTTTTTATTGACATGATGCCATGGCTGCTAATTGCTAACAATTATATTTATAAACTTTTTAATACATTTTTATGATATTTCATTGATACATAATATATATTCAATAATAGTATTTATATTTATATATACTATATTATAGTATACTATTACTAGTACGGGTACCTATTAATATTAAAGAAAATGATAACTTTTGTTTTTTTACAATAAGTTAAATTGTTTATTTTGATTTGTATTTATATACAACTAAAAAAGAAGTTGTACATATTTATCTTTAATTTGTTATAAAATTATAGGTATTTCAAAACATTTCGTTAAAAATTCCCATTGTAGTTAATGGTCCCTTGCCCCCTCCCCACCCAGAGGGCACCCCTTTAACATTAAACGGTATTAGTAGGTACCCTATAATACACTATTAATATTAAATTGTTCAATATTACATAAACAAAACAATTCCAAATAAAATAGCTATTAGTTACCCATATTATAAACTTGTAATAATTACTTTTATATAGGCATTCCCTCTCCTTTTGCTGGTAAGACCACAAATCTGTTTACTGTTACTGTATTCGTGATTAGACATTTAGTACACGTACCAAATGATATTAAATGATTGATGCATGTAGAGAAAGTTGTCTGTCGATGATATTAAAAGATGAGGATAAGACTTTTAAAAAAAAAAATTTAATTTAAGCTTCGGTCGCAAAATGTTTTACTTGTATACAAATTATTTTGCATACAAGTTATAAATTTGGTACTATAGTATTAATTTATATCTTATCAACATTTAAGTCAGTTATAGGTACCGACAAACCAAAACAGTGTGAACAATTTCACTTTATAAATAGCGTAAAATTAAATTAAACATTTTAAAAATTGCATTGATTATATTAAATAATAATATGAAAGTAGAAAAAGCCAAAAACCTTCAATTCCCTACGAATAATACCTTTTTGAATTTTAACAAGACAACCAAAATCATAATTTTAGATTCCGAGTGAAGCGATGAATGTATTGATTTTACAATGATATGTGTTTTTTAAAATTTTTTTTTGTGTCTGTTATCATCTTTTAAGAGTGTAAAAGTGCTTTGATTTTCTTCAACAGTAACTTTTATGATAGGAAAGTGAATCTAGTTAGTACTTTGGGGGGTAAAAAGTAAAAATTTCATAGCAGTTTTCAAAAGCGACGTGAAAATCAAAAGAAAAATGAAGGAAAAACGGAAATTTTTACGCAATACCTGTTTTCGAGAAAATCTATTTTGATTTTTGGTGCAACTCTAAAACAATTGACCGTAGATACATGCAATTTTGGCTGAATGTTTATATTAGCATTTTCTATACACCACAACATTATTTCCAAATATTTTGACTTATTTTGAGCTGTTTACGGATATTTTCTGTTTCCATTTTTTTCAGTTTTTTTTTCTTTAAATATCAATAAAATATTTTTTGTTGGTTAAAAAAGCTTGAAAATTTAATAGAAGGCTCCTAAGTTATTGTTCAAAAGGCAGATGAAAAAAATTAAAAATCCTTGTCATAGTTTTTATTTATACGCATTTAAAGTTCAAATCTTGACAAAATACGGAAAAACCACGAAAAGTAGCAAATTATTTTGAGTTGAAAATTCGTAAAAATTCTAAAATCTAAAATGTAATACAAGATTATCCATAAGTTTGTCTACCTTTATCAAAAAAAAAATGTTTACAAGCGAATCAAATTAAATTTTTATGAGTGTTTGAAATTCATATTTTTACAACATTTGATGTTCATTTGATTTCTTATGTAACGATTTTGCTTTTTTGTTGTTATTCAAAAACGAACAACTGTAGATACATGCAAACTTAACTGAATATTTTACTTTATATTTTTCATTTTCTATACTCTTTTTAGTATTTTTTTTCTATAAATATCAATAACATTTTATTTGTAGGGTAAAAAAACGTGAAAATTTAATGAAAGGCTCCCGATATATTGTCACAATAGCTGTTGAAAAATATTAAAAATACATGGGGACAATTTTTTTTTTATAAGCATTTAAAATTCAAATTTATCAAATTTAAAAATTTATAAAATGTTTATCTTTTATAGCTAAGGATTAAAAATGTATAACAAGGTTCCACGAAAATAGGTTATATGTAAATAACTTTATTCACAATAATATCATCAAATATACTTGGTAATATCATAGGCTGACTGCCATCACAGCGACCCACTTGTAACCTACTGTACAGCAGAGCGACATCCACTTACCCACATTTTTAATTTTACACCTATACAATTTTTCGAAATTTATATTAGAATAATTGTCATTAACCATCAATTTATGAGATTTTTAGTCTGTTGGAAAAATACCTTAAGACAGCGTTTCTCAACCAGGGGGTCGTGATCTCAGGGGGGGTCGCGAACACCTTGACTCGGGGTCGCGTAGGTCAAAAATAATAAAACGCTGATTTACAAAATGTACCTTTTTATTTAAATATATAAGACTTTTTATTGAAAAAATTAAAATAATAAAATTATCCCGATAAGGATATAAACATAAAAACAAATAATTAGTGTGATCTTTGAATTTGTTTTAATGATAGGATATTTTTACTGTTTAAATTTTTACCTAACCTAGATGGAGGGGGGTCGCGAAGTGATTGACTATATTTTATACCTATTTTGGGGGTCACGACACTAAAAAGGTTGAGAAACGATGCCTTAAGAGATACCTTTTAGTAAAATTAAATGTGAATATAATGTATTTTTAATATTTTTAAAATGCTTTTGTAAGATTTTATAAAGAATTATTCATTAAAATATTACATTTTCAATTTTTTAATAAATACTTACAAAAGTAGACAGTTAAAAGTTTCTTTAAATAAATATTATATAAATATTATAGGTATTATTGTGTCTAGAACATTTTAGAAAAACACATCTTCCTCAAAACTGCTCCCCCCAAATGTTTCATCAAGTTTCCATTTACTAAAAAAACCACTCTGAAAATTTAATATCAAAGCCATTTTTATACTATAAAATGTGTATTTTAAATGAAATGAGGACATTTCAAAAAAAAAAACCATCATTACTAGGCCAACCATTGCTCCACTTAGAATTTAATAATATCCAACATACAAACATAAAAATAAATTTATATAATATTCTATAAAGTATAAATACTATAAATGAAGGGTGGAAATCCAAAACGTGCTATTGCCAAAATATACAAAATGAAAAACATTGAGAAATCAATTGGCGTCGTCAAAACATGTCATAACTCATAATGAGTCATTACGTAGGTACTATTTCCTAGTTAAATTTGCATTAAAAAATGATTAACCCAAGAATGGGTTTCCATCCTTACAATTATAAAAATGGTATTTAAATATTCGAAACGTTCTTAAGTATTACAGCAATACGTACAATTGACTAAGTTAAATGAATCACAATATTAATTATATACCCATAGGTAATATAACGAACTATTTCCATAACGTAGTTACCAACTTATTTGTATGTTAGATATACCAAAACGCACTAATCAAATATTTATGATTTATATGTTTAACTCATACAAAGTGAAAGATTATTTGAAGGGTAAGTCCACTAATTTTACACATTTATTGTGAAATATCGTATCTTTTACTGTACTGTATTTACCGTGTGGATCTTCTTCGTATTGGATTTAAATAAATTCGTAATTAAGAATAAAAAAATAAATATAATATTGTATATTTTTGACTTGAGTTAAGGATATTGAATTTTTTTATTTACTAACACTTTTAAGTTTGAAATAAATATTTTTGTTGAATATTCTACGAATTTTATGAATTTAATTATATATAATTTATTAGAAAAATATTAACCTAAATAAAATTACTATTGAATTCTAAAAGCTTATGATTTATAACACGCTAATTAATTAATTACAATTATATATTCATAGATCATAAAGGTAAGCTACTATATAATCGTTAAGTTATTCTACTTAGTAATAGAGTGATAGACGAGATAAAAAACAAATAAGCGGGAGGTTTTTTTGTTTATAATGTTTGCAAATAATGTAGTGTTAGTGAAAAAAGAACGGAAAATGTTAATAAGAGGTAAATAATACCGTTAATAGGAAAAGGATCTTAACTAAAGATCAATAGTAGTAAAACAGAAACAAATGTGTATGATTTAGGAGAATGTGAATATGAATATGAAGTGAATAGGTTCATGTGTTTGAATGATTGGAAGAACAAGATACATATTGGGTAATGAAAAAACTTTTATTGTATATCAAATTATATATATTTACTGACTATTAAAATAGTCCTTCAGTTGTCACGTCAATGGTCTCATCGAAATTTGTCTTTGTCGGTCTGTCCAGTTGTCAGTCGTGGACGTCGATAGAAACGCTGTCGTTGTGATAACAGAAGTGACATACTCCCATTCACAAGTCCACGTATATATGAGTTTATATAGGTATAATATTTATGATCTATATGGAATATAAAATTCTAAATATACCAACATATTTTCAACCTATAATAAGTGAGAAAGAATTCGCGTTTTAGAAACCGGAGCCGTTTAATAATTTACATCTTTGTAAAACGAGAGCCGTTTGGGAATTCACCATGTTATAAAACGGGACTTGTTTTGGAAAAACGAGAGCCAAATGGGTTATATCCTGAAGGGGGCTAGTATCCGTAGTGTGCTTGTGTGATGGAAATTCCGGTTAGGATTGGGGTATTGACAGAAACATTACTATACGGTTGGATAGGTGTCTTATTGTAAGACAAAAGTCTGTAATTTACCTTGCGTACCTGCGTACCGTATCAGTCTGTTTACCCAACGTGACCTGACTTAACTGACCACGTCAGTCACTGTTGTTTATAATCCTCATTTTGTGATTTTACCCCTGTATGTTAATATTTTCCTACCGGTGACAACTATGGTAATAACAAGACATGTAAAGGTAGATAACCCGCTTAACAGTATTAAATTGGATCCCCAGTGAGAAAGGCTTCACCATTTTCCTCAAAAACAAGATACCGTTTTCCTCAAAAAAAAAAATAATAATAATAATAATAAAATATAGTCGATACCAAAAAAATGTGATCCTACTGCAGGGCTTGCATTTGAAAAAAAAATTCTGTTTTATGTTATTTTTATTTACAATTAAAACGTTATGCAATTTTATGCGTTTATCGTTATCTATACTCGGTTCAGATTTGCTCGACCTAAACACGTTTTTTCGCGCATTCCCGACACCGGTGGGAGCGTATGCACGGCGGCCAGCTCCGGCGCCGACTATCGACGACGGCCGACGATGACTGTCGGCCAATCACAGAACGCATAGCCATCCAATGGGGGGTCAGACACTGTTCGGAGGCTCAGTCTGTATGCGCGAGGCCGGTTCAATCTTAACCTGAAATAAGTATAAAATAGTATAAATACAATAATACCTATACAATTTTAAAAATAATAACTAATTCGGGTAGTTTATAGCCCGATGATATTCTTATAAATTAAGTCTTGCGCTATGTTTTGCTTAATGATGTATAATATTTTTTGTTAATCGTTATGTTATGTTTTGTAGTATTTAATTATTTTTGATTATCGGTATTCGTTGTAATTAGGTTTACAAATTTCAATCGTTTTTGTCTATTATTTTGTCCTTACTCTATCTTTATAATACGGAACGTAATACTTCAACACTAGCTAAAATATTCGAGGAAAATAGACATGATTTCAGTTTAAAATAATATGTAGGAAAATGGAAACCAACCTTCTTTTGTGGAGTAAAATAACCAGTGGAGAAAACGGTATCTCGATTTTGGAGGAAAATGGAACCACCCGTGAGGAATTGGACTCGCTCTTGTACACGATAGGCAGCGATACTTGCAACTTACCACTAAACTACCAAGGATACCTAGGTTCGATTACCCTGCTCATCAGTGTTAACGTATGCAATCCACCGTAGGTGATTTTCGAATCCGGTCTAAGTTTGAGGGCAAATTAAGATAAATTTAACACATTTCTGAATATTTTTGTTTAATTTACAATTGTCCATTACTTTCAGTTTGTGAAGGTAAGATAATTGATGTTAATATTTGTACCTATCAGAAGTAAAGTTTAAATAATCCTATAAGTTAAAATATTTATGACACAATGTTATTGTGTTAAAACCATTTCCCGTTATAAGTTATACATGATTCATTAGGTTTAATGGGTATATAGGTAATTATAAGAAATCAATAATTAGACAGCTCTGATCAATCACTAATTTGCTTATATTATATATTCAGAAAGTATTGCTAAAAATGTTTTGGGTATAATCAAGGCTGGATTAAGAACCTATTAGGCCATAGCTTTTGACAAAACATGCTTTACAAAGCAGCTCGCTACGCTCACCGGAACATAAATTTTTCTAACTATTTCACAAATTGACAATTGCATTATAAAATTATAAAATTAATAGGTAAATGTAATTTATGTCTATAAAGCTACTCATTAATTTATTGTAGTATAATAAAAGTTATATTTAATTAATTTAAATTTAAATTTAAATTTACACAATAATTTTTAAATTATGAACAGTATACTTATTTACACAAATATCAAATATAAGTTAATATATAAAACAAAAACCATTTTACATTTTTTCTTGATTTACTTGAAGCCAACTCTCGTCTCTCTTAATACTTCATTTAAGTCTAATGATTTTAACAAATCAGTCTCAGAATATAAAATCATTTGTATGTCTAAGTTTTCTTGGGTTTGACTGGTTATATACTTATTTTTTACTCTAGTTAATTTAGAAAAAGCTCTCTCAGTACATAAATAACATTATTAACGATTGATGATATTATTGATATCAATGAAAATATTAAATAACAGTAAAATACGTCTTTCCTACCATAGTGCTTTTGTAGGTAATTACTATTTAGTTGTTTTTGTCGATAAAAAAAATGGTTTTTAAAATATTGAAAAACTTTTCTTTAAAATCACTAAAAAAATGTGTATCAGCTTCAAATTGTTTGGGCCCCTTTCATTTTGGTACTTGAGAGGGACCCCCCCCCCCTTTAATCCGCCCATAGGTATGATATGCTATGATTCCAAATAATCAAAAAAAAAAATGTTTACAAGCGAATCAAATTAATTTTTATGAGTGTTTGAAATTCATATTTTTACAACATTTGATGTTCATTTGATTTCTTATGTAACGATTTTGCTTTTTTGTTGTTATTCAAAAACGAACAACTGTAGATACATGCAAACTTAACTGAATATTTTACTTTATATTTTTCATTTTCTATACTCTTTTTAGTATTTTTTTTCTATAAATATCAATAACATTTTATTTGTAGGGTAAAAAAACGTGAAAATTAATGAAAGGCTCCCGATATATTGTCACAATAGCTGTTGAAAAATATTAAAAATACATGGGGACAATTTTTTTTTTATAAGCATTTAAAATTCAAATTTATCAAATTTAAAAATTTATAAAATGTTTATCTTTTATAGCTAAGGATTAAAAATGTATAACAAGGTTCCACGAAAATAGGTTATATGTAAATAACTTTATTCACAATAATATCATCAAATATACTTGGTAATATCATAGGCTGACTGCCATCACAGCGACCCACTTGTAACCTACTGTACAGCAGAGCGACATCCACTTACCCACATTTTTAATTTTACACCTATACAATTTTTCGAAATTTATATTAGAATAATTGTCATTAACCATCAATTTATGAGATTTTTAGTCTGTTGGAAAAATACCTTAAGACAGCGTTTCTCAACCAGGGGGTCGTGATCTCAGGGGGGGTCGCGAACACCTTGACTCGGGGTCGCGTAGGTCAAAAATAATAAAACGCTGATTTACAAAATGTACCTTTTTATTTAAATATATAAGACTTTTTATTGAAAAAATTAAAATAATAAAATTATCCCGATAAGGATATAAACATAAAAACAAATAATTAGTGTGATCTTTGAATTTGTTTTAATGATAGGATATTTTTACTGTTTAAATTTTTACCTAACCTAGATGGAGGGGGGTCGCGAAGTGATTGACTATATTTTATACCTATTTTGGGGGTCACGACACTAAAAAGGTTGAGAAACGATGCCTTAAGAGATACCTTTTAGTAAAATTAAATGTGAATATAATGTATTTTTAATATTTTTAAAATGCTTTTGTAAGATTTTATAAAGAATTATTCATTAAAATATTACATTTTCAATTTTTTAATAAATACTTACAAAAGTAGACAGTTAAAAGTTTCTTTAAATAAATATTATATAAATATTATAGGTATTATTGTGTCTAGAACATTTTAGAAAAACACATCTTCCTCAAAACTGCTCCCCCCAAATGTTTCATCAAGTTTCCATTTACTAAAAAAACCACTCTGAAAATTTAATATCAAAGCCATTTTTATACTATAAAATGTGTATTTTAAATGAAATGAGGACATTTCAAAAAAAAAAACCATCATTACTAGGCCAACCATTGCTCCACTTAGAATTTAATAATATCCAACATACAAACATAAAAATAAATTTATATAATATTCTATAAAGTATAAATACTATAAATGAAGGGTGGAAATCCAAAACGTGCTATTGCCAAAATATACAAAATGAAAAACATTGAGAAATCAATTGGCGTCGTCAAAACATGTCATAACTCATAATGAGTCATTACGTAGGTACTATTTCCTAGTTAAATTTGCATTAAAAAATGATTAACCCAAGAATGGGTTTCCATCCTTACAATTATAAAAATGGTATTTAAATATTCGAAACGTTCTTAAGTATTACAGCAATACGTACAATTGACTAAGTTAAATGAATCACAATATTAATTATATACCCATAGGTAATATAACGAACTATTTCCATAACGTAGTTACCAACTTATTTGTATGTTAGATATACCAAAACGCACTAATCAAATATTTATGATTTATATGTTTAACTCATACAAAGTGAAAGATTATTTGAAGGGTAAGTCCACTAATTTTACACATTTATTGTGAAATATCGTATCTTTTACTGTACTGTATTTACCGTGTGGATCTTCTTCGTATTGGATTTAAATAAATTCGTAATTAAGAATAAAAAAATAAATATAATATTGTATATTTTTGACTTGAGTTAAGGATATTGAATTTTTTTATTTACTAACACTTTTAAGTTTGAAATAAATATTTTTGTTGAATATTCTACGAATTTTATGAATTTAATTATATATAATTTATTAGAAAAATATTAACCTAAATAAAATTACTATTGAATTCTAAAAGCTTATGATTTATAACACGCTAATTAATTAATTACAATTATATATTCATAGATCATAAAGGTAAGCTACTATATAATCGTTAAGTTATTCTACTTAGTAATAGAGTGATAGACGAGATAAAAAACAAATAAGCGGGAGGTTTTTTTGTTTATAATGTTTGCAAATAATGTAGTGTTAGTGAAAAAAGAACGGAAAATGTTAATAAGAGGTAAATAATACCGTTAATAGGAAAAGGATCTTAACTAAAGATCAATAGTAGTAAAACAGAAACAAATGTGTATGATTTAGGAGAATGTGAATATGAATATGAAGTGAATAGGTTCATGTGTTTGAATGATTGGAAGAACAAGATACATATTGGGTAATGAAAAAACTTTTATTGTATATCAAATTATATATATTTACTGACTATTAAAATAGTCCTTCAGTTGTCACGTCAATGGTCTCATCGAAATTTGTCTTTGTCGGTCTGTCCAGTTGTCAGTCGTGGACGTCGATAGAAACGCTGTCGTTGTGATAACAGAAGTGACATACTCCCATTCACAAGTCCACGTATATATGAGTTTATATAGGTATAATATTATGATCTATATGGAATATAAAATTCTAAATATACCAACATATTTTCAACCTATAATAAGTGAGAAAGAATTCGCGTTTTAGAAACCGGAGCCGTTTAATAATTTACATCTTTGTAAAACGAGAGCCGTTTGGGAATTCACCATGTTATAAAACGGGACTTGTTTTGGAAAAACGAGAGCCAAATGGGTTATATCCTGAAGGGGGCTAGTATCCGTAGTGTGCTTGTGTGATGGAAATTCCGGTTAGGATTGGGGTATTGACAGAAACATTACTATACGGTTGGATAGGTGTCTTATTGTAAGACAAAAGTCTGTAATTTACCTTGCGTACCTGCGTACCGTATCAGTCTGTTTACCCAACGTGACCTGACTTAACTGACCACGTCAGTCACTGTTGTTTATAATCCTCATTTTGTGATTTTACCCCTGTATGTTAATATTTTCCTACCGGTGACAACTATGGTAATAACAAGACATGTAAAGGTAGATAACCGCTTAACAGTATTAAATTGGATCCCCAGTGAGAAAGGCTTCACCATTTTCCTCAAAAACAAGATACCGTTTTCCTCAAAAAAAAAAAATAATAATAATAATAATAAAATATAGTCGATACCAAAAAAATGTGATCCTACTGCAGGGCTTGCATTTGAAAAAAAAATTCTGTTTTATGTTATTTTTATTTACAATTAAAACGTTATGCAATTTTATGCGTTTATCGTTATCTATACTCGGTTCAGATTTGCTCGACCTAAACACGTTTTTTCGCGCATTCCCGACACCGGTGGGAGCGTATGCACGGCGGCCAGCTCCGGCGCCGACTATCGACGACGGCCGACGATGACTGTCGGCCAATCACAGAACGCATAGCCATCCAATGGGGGGTCAGACACTGTTCGGAGGCTCAGTCTGTATGCGCGAGGCCGGTTCAATCTTAACCTGAAATAAGTATAAAATAGTATAAATACAATAATACCTATACAATTTTAAAAATAATAACTAATTCGGGTAGTTTATAGCCCGATGATATTCTTATAAATTAAGTCTTGCGCTATGTTTTGCTTAATGATGTATAATATTTTTTGTTAATCGTTATGTTATGTTTTGTAGTATTTAATTATTTTTGATTATCGGTATTCGTTGTAATTAGGTTTACAAATTTCAATCGTTTTTGTCTATTATTTTGTCCTTACTCTATCTTTATAATACGGAACGTAATACTTCAACACTAGCTAAAATATTCGAGGAAAATAGACATGATTTCAGTTTAAAATAATATGTAGGAAAATGGAAACCAACCTTCTTTTGTGGAGTAAAATAACCAGTGGAGAAAACGGTATCTCGATTTTGGAGGAAAATGGAACCACCCGTGAGGAATTGGACTCGCTCTTGTACACGATAGGCAGCGATACTTGCAACTTACCACTAAACTACCAAGGATACCTAGGTTCGATTACCCTGCTCATCAGTGTTAACGTATGCAATCCACCGTAGGTGATTTTCGAATCCGGTCTAAGTTTGAGGGCAAATTAAGATAAATTTAACACATTTCTGAATATTTTTGTTTAATTTACAATTGTCCATTACTTTCAGTTTGTGAAGGTAAGATAATTGATGTTAATATTTGTACCTATCAGAAGTAAAGTTTAAATAATCCTATAAGTTAAAATATTTATGACACAATGTTATTGTGTTAAAACCATTTCCCGTTATAAGTTATACATGATTCATTAGGTTTAATGGGTATATAGGTAATTATAAGAAATCAATAATTAGACAGCTCTGATCAATCACTAATTTGCTTATATTATATATTCAGAAAGTATTGCTAAAAATGTTTTGGGTATAATCAAGGCTGGATTAAGAACCTATTAGGCCATAGCTTTTGACAAAACATGCTTTACAAAGCAGCTCGCTACGCTCACCGGAACATAAATTTTTCTAACTATTTCACAAATTGACAATTGCATTATAAAATTATAAAATTAATAGGTAAATGTAATTTATGTCTATAAAGCTACTCATTAATTTATTGTAGTATAATAAAAGTTATATTTAATTAATTTAAATTTAAATTTAAATTTACACAATAATTTTTAAATTTATGAACAGTATACTTATTTACAACAAATATCAAATATAAGTTAATATATAAAACAAAAACCATTTTACATTTTTTCTTGATTTACTTGAAGCCAACTCTCGTCTCTCTTAATACTTCATTTAAGTCTAATGATTTTAACAAATCAGTCTCAGAATATAAAATCATTTGTATGTCTAAGTTTTCTTGGGTTTGACTGGTTATATACTTATTTTTTACTCTAGTTAATTTAGAAAAAGCTCTCTCAGTACATAAATAACATTATTAACGATTGATGATATTATTGATATCAATGAAAATATTAAATAACAGTAAAATACGTCTTTCCTACCATAGTGCTTTTGTAGGTAATTACTATTTAGTTGTTTTTGTCGATAAAAAAAATGGTTTTTAAAATATTGAAAAACTTTTCTTTAAAATCACTAAAAAAATGTGTATCAGCTTCAAATTGTTTGGGCCCCTTTCATTTTGGTACTTGAGAGGGACCCCCCCCCCCTTTAATCCGCCCATAGGTATGATATGCTATGATTCCAAATAATCAAAAAAAAAAAAATTAAATAATTAACTAATAAAATGTCTTTATTTTTAACATAATAATGAAATAACCTAAAGTACTTATAATATGTTTGATATAAGCTTGTAATAAGGTTATATGACTTATGAGTCATAAGTTATGACATACGAATGTGTTATATGTACATTCATATTTTATGTTCATTGCAATTAAACAAATAAAGAGATGGATTTTTAAGTATCTAAATAGCAACATATTGGTACTACCTATTAAAATAAAAATCAATAAATTCAATTTATTATGTTAGCATTATTTATATTATTTTATTATTATGATTTATGTTCATATCTAAATATCAAAATACCATTAGTTAAAAATATGATAATTATGACACACGTCAGGCGACAGTACTCGCCGTCGTAGGCGAAACAGGAATCATATTAATATCATGGATTATAAAAATAGAAACATTGCCCCAAAACCCAATAACAATCAACAAATTATACATACAACTAATCTAATTAGTGATAACAGAACAAATTAATAAAATACATTTTCAGGTTAGATGAAAATATTCAACATTAAATTATAGGTGGGGGGAGGAAAGGAGGGGCAAACTCAAATGTTGAGAGATCACTTGCCCACCCTGGCCCCAGTGTACCGCCGCTCCTGCCACTTCATAATACTTACTTAACGTACTAATTAATTATTAAACTAAATTCATTTCCGACCAAACTTTAACTATTTTTATCACTTATAAGCATTAAGCACACACATACAGGCAAATATGCAATATACCAATACCATATATGTTTATATGATCACAAACACTTCACATCTAGCTTATCAGTATTTATCTGGCAATCCTGAATTCTGTAAAACACACACAAGTAGGTACATATAAATACAAAAGGGTTTTGTTAAATTATAGTTGATAATTTTCCATTTCTAGTTAATTGATTGTAAATTATAATAAAATACTTATATTTATTAAATTTTATTTTAAGAAAATAATAATAAAATAATATTGAATTTACTTTATTGTAAAAGTATTAATGTAGTTTATTTTATTATTATTTATTAATACAATTTTATTATTTAAAATATGTTTCATTAATTATTATAATATAGCCACAAACATATTAAATGTTATTAATGTCAATATTCAATTTGTAAAATATTTTTTTTTGAACAGACATTATAATAAATCAAAATAGTAATAGCAAGTATAATATTATATTACTAACATAACAAAATCATTTTTTTATTTAAATAAAAAAATTCACGTTGTATTGACTAAAATAGTTATAATCGAACGAATCCTAGATATATACTCCACTCGCTGATATCCGTAATCCTATACTTAACTGTATTTATGAATACAGCTTATTTCATGTACTAACCATTAAAAATTGCCAATATTTAAAAATTTAATAAAATATGTAGAGTTTTTATAGAAGTGCATGCTATGGCAAATACTCGATTCAACTGTTTTGTTATAATTTTTTCACTCTTATTAAAATTAATTTAAACTGGGTTACTTCAGTTACCAAATTCACCGACACTATAATATTTCTGTTTTGGCCATACCTATTTAAATTCATTTAGTTCGGTTTTTTCTAATATAGTACTTGTTAGGGTAACAAAAGTACCCTTCTACACCCCTAAGTAACGTATTTGACTCCATCAGCTATCCTCTGTTGGTTCTCATTTATGAACAATATATTATAATCTATATCAACGATCAACTCATACAACACAAAATGTCTTTATTATAGTAATTAGTATAACTAGTATAATTAGTTATATTTACCTTATTTTCACAAATTATATGTACAAAACAGATATAAGATGGATAATGATTTGTTGGTGCAGTCTTTTAAATTTGAAAAATTATTAGAGTCTTTCGGACGTTTTTTCATTTTGGTATTACAAAGAACAAGTCAGCATCATCTAGCTTTCTTGCTGCTTTAAAATTAATCAATGCAGCACCGCCACCAATGAACACGTAAGCAGTGTTGGGAAAAGATAACCAAAAAATCATCTGGATAAGATAACAGATAATTCATTCAAAATGTATCTAGATAAGATAAAATATAATATCATTTTTTTTTATCTAGATAAAAAATAGATAATTTTTTTTAAAATTATATTATAAATAATGTAATTTATTAGTTATTACTAATTAGATAATATTTATTAATTAATAAATCCTTAATGTCATTTCTCAACTAAAATAATATACAATTTAAATTTTTAATACAACTTGAATAAAAATAAAATAACAAAATAAAACTGACAATATTTCAGTAAACATTTCTTTTTTTAACTCTAACAATATTGGAATTTGGAATCACTACTCCGTTTTCATAAAACATTGGCTATTTCAGTATTAAAAATATTCTTATTGTTATACTATTTATCTAGATAAATTACCACAGATAACCATTACATTTATCTAGAAGTAATGATTTTATCTAGATGATTCCCAACATTGCACGTAAATGGCTGTTGTAGTGTAGATGAATCGGATCTGGTCTCCCACGTGATTGGCAACAATACTTACCATTATACCACCTAGGAGATCGGGGTTCGATTACCCTGCTGTCAGTGTTATTGTTCCCAATCCACCGTATGGGAGTTTCCCAATTAGGTCCAGTCTAAGGGCAAATTAAGATAAATTTAACACATTTTTGGACATATTTGTTTAATTTACCATTGTACATTACTTTCAGTGTGTCAAGGTAAGATAACCATTGTTAATATTTATTCCAATCAGAAGTAACAGGAAAGTTATTGTTGAATAGATAAATCTCTAGTTAGTGGTTTTCAAAATGAAATAATTCAAGTTCAAATTGATTAAATAAACTAATTAATATAAGTAAATGTATTATTTCTTCTTTCTCAGTATGGTGTATCCTGGAATTACACAATTTGTGTTAAATAAATTAACCCTTATTAAGTTTTGTCTGTTTTCGCTAAATTAGAAAGGATACATTTTCGTCGACATCCTTTTGGCTTTTTGAATAATATTTATCCGCAGTGTATTCATTATATTATAATGACAAGTTAAGAGTAATTCGAATTTAAAGAGTTCTATAATATTTAAGATGAAAATATAATATTTAATTAAATATTTAATATATTGCAATAATACCTGATGGGTCTATGTAGTTACCTCTGCATATTAAGTCATACTTTACGTACTAATTTATTATTAAACTAAATTCATTTCCGACCATATTTATATTATTTATAACTTATAAATTATAAGTATTAAGCATACACATTACACATACATGCAAATATGCAATATATAATAATAATATGATCATAAACACTTTACATCTAGCTTATCAGTATTTATCTGGTAATTCTGAATTCTGTCCAACACACACAAATAGGAAGGTACACTAGTACACAGACACAAAACGGTTTTGTTAAATTATTGTTGATAGTTTTCAATTTCTAGGAAAAACTGATTGTAAATCACAATAAAATACAAATTAATCAAATTTTATTTTGTTAAATGACACATACTTTTTAAATTGTATCACTCGTTTAAAATATTTGTACTTACTGCGACAACTGCAAGCCTCAAATTATCATTATTTAGGATCTACGTTGATCAGTTAGTGAGTCCAAACTAATTGTATGTGTGTCTGTTCGCTCCAAGCAATTAATGTTTTTCCCGGGACGCTAATCTGTGCGACGGCGACATCTTTCCTCCTCTTCCGTCCACTCAATCACTCACCGTCATGCCGTTATTAATGTAAAACGATTATTATAATTGTATTATTGTTATATTTTTTCATATGTATATTCTGCTTGTGTTTGTCTTATTAGATTATAACTTTGTTTTTTTTTGCATTCAGCGGCCAACGCCTCACTGTATTACTATTATTTTATTATTCAATTATTGTTCGTTTTTGATTTTGTTGGTCCGCTATTCCAGCGACCATACGGTTTTTATATTGTGTGATCCGCTCACATAGCGATCTATATTATTATTATTATAAATATTATACTTTGTGATCTGCTGATATAGCGATCCGTGAATTTTTTGTGTGGTCCGCTATTAAAGCGAGTACAACAAATCTTTATTTCTTTATTTTGCATTTCATGGTGCACACGGTTACCGATTATTATTACTATTATTATTTTATTATTATATTGTGTGTCGCTATAAAATCTGAGATGTCTTTGCTTTTATTATCATTTTCGTCGTCAACCTTGGCAGCTCGTTGTTGTCAACGTCGGTGCCGTCAGATTCCGCGAGTAAGTCCGCCAGCAACGTAGTGTGAGAGGCCGCCCTAGGTCGTCAGGTCGACGTCATGCTGCTACTGCGACCACATCGGTGCCATCAGTAGTTGCCGCATAAGTCCGCCAGCACCGTACATACGGTGTGTGAGAGGCCGCCCCGTGTCGTCCAGGTCGACGTATGCCAACAGCGTCAGTCAGTGGGTCATCTCAAGACTTCAGTAGGGTTAAGGTAGTTTTTAAGGATTATCCCTATTATTGTGAGCTCTGTGGTCATTGCACCAAACCGAATTGGCCACAAGGGATCCTTCCCCATAACTAGCATGCACCTTAACCATAACCTTAACGATAACCTTCGATAGTTCTTTCCCGTCCTCGCCATTGTCGTCGTCGTGCGTAGAATTGCCTACTCACCAAACATTAGGCGCAATCACATTTAGTTGCCTACCTACGCAAATAGTAGGCGGTAAGGGTGACACAGGCCAAAGTCAAAACCCTCCTCGAAAACTAAATTGATTCTCGGGCATCACCGAGTGGTCCTTCGGGTGTTACATCTAAATTCTCGGGCGTAACCAATGAACAATAACGTGTACCGTACAAGTCTAAAATTATATTCAATCATATAAGTCATTTATAAGCCATCATTAATAATGTTTTTGAATTATAACGAAATAACAAATATTGTTAATCTTCGTTTAAACATCTAATTTCGAGAAATATAGTTTCACCTTAGAATGACAAAATAAATAATAAAAAAAATAAAAAAATAACAATATAGCACATAGTATGAAAGGACTATGTCTGCCCATTGACTACATAAAGACTACGTTTGTCCATAGGGTATATAAAGACTATGTCTGCCCATATAGTTTATTATAAAGACTACGTCTGTCCAAATAGTATATAAAGACTACGTCCGTTCATAGACTATATAAAGTCTACGTTTTCACATACAGTATATTATAAAGACTACCACTACATCTGTCTACCGCAGAGTTTATAAAGACAACGTTTATAATATTAATAATACAACGGTATCGTGCACAGACTAAGTCCGTGGTATCGAATGTGTCTCAGATACCACTACAATTTTTTTACAATGTTTTGATTTATCCATGGTTTTTTGATAAATATTATTTCATATATAAGCGCAAATAGGAAGGGGAGTGAATGGCTTAGTCCCTCTAAAATGTCTACAGACCTCCCACAAAAAAAGTAACGATTTCACTACTATAATTTAAAATCATTATAAGAGTATCAAGTATACTTAACTGAGTAACCTGAGCTAAAGCCCGCCCCCCCAAATGTCAAAAATTATCCACATCTGTCTATCCACAGAGTATACGAAGCATTAACTAAGAATCTTCTCAGTTCATGACAGGGACGGCATCAGAATTTTATTCCTAGAGGGGCGATAAAGTGCAAGTCAATTTTTTGTAAGCTCAACAATAATTGTACTTTTATCAATAGAAAAAAAAAATAATGATTTATGTATCAGTTAACACTATTATAGTGAGTTTCTGCATTAAAAAATAACATATATTTCATAGGGGGACGGAGTGGCCGACCTGAGTTCGATACCTCGGCCATGGGTGGTATTTTTTTTCGGGCAAGTCACGGTGTCCGGAGAACAAGTGCCGCCATTCCCCTCCCGAGGCATGGCAGAAACCTGCGGGTGCCCCATTAGAAATTCTGCCAAAACACAACACACACGTGTACCAACCTAATCAATTTAAAAACCTATACAGTTATCTACCCCACACCCAATGGCTTATGTTGCCGTTGGTTATCCAATAAAAAAAATATATATATATTTAATACGTCATAATAGTAATTTAAAAAATAAAAAAGACAGTTCAAATTAAGATTTAAATATATTAATTATTTTTAATTGTATAAGTGTATATCTTCATCATTAGTCGTCGTAGGTGGCAATTAATCATCAACGTTATTGTTATTTTTTTCAGTTTTTAAGATATAACATTTAAGTGAAATCAAACAACGCATTTACACCGACGAATATTTATACATTAAATGGTCACCTTAAGCAGTCGCCTACCCTTGCCCACCCTTGGCACCGTCCCTGGTTGATGATATAAAGACAGCGTTTATATAATATTAGTGCAACGGTATCGAGTATATCTCCGATATCGTAACATTTTTTTGCAATATTTTGACTTATTCTACATATCACCCCCCACCCCCCCCCCCCACTAAAAAACCAACTTATGATTTCGCTACTATAATTAAAAGGTTAAAAAGACTATAAAGTATACTTAGCTAGTAGTACATGTATTATTTCTACTTTGTTGAGTAACCTGAGCTACAGCCTCTCCCCCCAAATTTCAAACACTATTTATGCCTAGATTTCATAATAACCTTGCCTTGACAGTAACGAACAGAAAAAACTCTGTTTGAGAACCTCCCCGGGTTGGGAAAATATTTTGCTTCCCCGAGAGCTGGTCTATCTCTGTACCAAATTTCATCGGAATCCGATAATCGGTTTAGGAATGCATTAAAGACACATGTACAGACATTGTTTGTCGTTTATATAGTTAATAGCCGATAATTATGCTAATGTCAATATTCAGTTTGTAAATATAAATTTTTTAAACAGATGTTTTTCCTAATCAAAAATATAAAAGTAAGTATATATTTAATAATATTACGAAAACCGTTTTTATTTTAATAAAAACTCACATTATATTGTAATAAAATAACTGAACACGTAGACGATTTGGTTCATAGATTTTTATCTTTTGTAGTTTTATAGTAATTCTCCAATAAATATTTATTTGAACAATATTTTCTTTTTTAGTTAAATTATACTGTGTAAAACAGCTTGACAATTAAAATATATTTAAATAAGGAAAAGGTCTTTTACATGAAGATGTTATAATAAATAGGACTCACTGCATGATTGAAAGTGAATATGAGATTGTTAGTGCCGGTGATGTTAAGGGGCAGCGGTCCGTAATAGTCACTAAAGTGACGATTATTCGCGTATTGGTAGCTTTTGTTTCTTGCGATTTCGACGGGCACTAGACGGACGGCAGCAGCAATAGCTCGGGGTTCTCGACTGTGTGGCGGCGGCGAACTATGACTCGTACGGGCACTCCACGGACGGCAGTAGCAATGGCACGGCGGCAGCAGGGCAAGGCGTTCTCGACGGTGTGACGGGGGCAGCTACGGACTGAAACTCGTACCGTGCTGTTTGAACTGACATGATACAGATAGCTCTAGACACGGAGGAGTGCTGTTGGAACTAGGAGATTTCGACGGACGGCGGCAGCAGGGCTCGGCGTTCTCGACGGTGTGACGGTGGCGGCTATGGACTCATACCATGCTGTTTGAACTAACATGACGCCTGCTCCAGACACGGCGGAGTGGATGCGGCGGCAGCAGCGCGGCGCTAATTGATCGGCAACTCTTACCGAACTGTTTGAACTGACATATAGATTGCTCCAGACACGGCGGAGTGATGTTCTAAAGAACGGCTGTCCACGAGGCTTATTTATGAACCATCGTGGTTTCTTCTCTGTGCTCGTTTAGTTGTTCGGTGATCATGGTTTTGATAGTGTTGTGTGATGAATTGATATAGGTTCCTACTGTCTTTTGATGAATGTACTATTGGGTTAACAGGTAGTCCTTCGGTGGTATGATTTTACTGGTATTTTGAGTTGTAAGTGATAAAATATTGTTAGTACAACGCGTGTTTTAATGGTTATTGCAGTTTGCGCCCTCCTCTAGTGCGCATACCCGGCACGCGTTGCTGCATAAAATGTTTCGTTTAGTTCGCAGGCAGTCATCTGGCGGCGCGTCGGTATAGTTGTTCATGTGTAGCGTACGTAGTATATACGCGCTATGTACAGATAAATACACGTAGGTAATTCTGTCTCGTTACAATATTGAAAAAAATAGCTATAATCAGAATCCAAGATATCATAATATAATATTGTAACTCATACATTTAGTTTTTCCCCACGTATTATCATCCTATAAAAATTTTAAATTGAATAATTATAATGTTATTTTACGCATTTAATTCAAAAGTTTGAAATTTAATTATGAATTAAGACTTGCTACGTCTTTTATAAATTTAATAAAAACCACTTGATATATGTTACACCAAAAACTAAAACCAATTTTGTCGAAAACCGATTTAGCGTAAAAAATCCCGATTTTCCTTAATTTTTTTTTGTTTTTCTCGGCACTTTTGAACACTAATAGGAATTTGGGATTTTCACCTAATGCGCCAACTAGATTCACTTTCCCATTGAACAAGAAACTGCAGTTGAAAGTCGAAGCATTATTTCGACTACTTATCGTGTAACCAGATACAAAAAAAAATAAAAATTAAGAAAAACAAAAATCAAAACACATCATTTTAAAATCAATACATTCATCGCTCTGCTCAAAATCTAAAATATAAAGGAAAATTATAGGTAGAATTATAGACTATTTTGTAGAAAAATAGTCATGAACTGTATCGGGTAACCATTGACAACCTTATTTTAAAATATTATTCTGACACCATGTTATAATAAATAGGACTCACTGCATGATTGAAAGTGAATATGAGATTGTTGATAATCAAACATCATTACTTATTATAAATTAATGAAAAATATAACTCATAATATAACATACTAATAAAATGTAATAAATTTATGAAAATTAATACGAGTATTGTGTATATATATATGTATTTATAGAGGACAATATATACGAAAACGCTATTATGTCATATAATATACGTAAGAACGTTATTTATATAGATTAAACGTAACTTAGTTAATTATTTTTCACTAGTAAATTTAACATAAATATTCAATAGAGCTCAGATTGTGTATAAAATAAATAGTTAAACAAGTAGGTAGTAGGTAGGTACCTATTTTAAATATGAAAGACACAAATAAAGCCTTTTTGTAATATATACATTTTTATCTATTTATTTTCAATAATAGGTTTCTAAAATCGGCCTCAAGACCTGGACTATTTATGTTCATTCTCAGTTTATTAATTTATTTGAATCACGGGATAGCGCGTTCAAATCGACTTTTGGGAAAAGAAAACTTTCTAAAATGTCCAAGATACCAAAGATTTTCAAAAAAAGAATACCTTTTTTAAATTTTTTTTTTGTTTAGGTTTTAAATTATAATACTGGTATCCAATTTATCCAGTTTCGGTTTTGAGTTATAATACCGGTTTCTAAGTTTTCTTCGGTTTCGGTTTTAGATTATAAAACAGGTATACAATTTTTTTCAGTTTTGGTCTTAACGGTTATACCGATTCTGAAATCGATTTTGAAACCGGTTTCAAGTGTTGAATTTCTAGGTGTGCCACATAGAGTTGCTTACCTTTGTCCTATAAAGGAATGATACGTTTGTAAATATTTCTTGCTCCATTAGATATTGGTCTCAAATTTAGTTTTTAATTTTCACTTCACAGTTAATAAAAATATTTTATAATAATCTGAGTGTTATTGGTTTGCTAAGGAGACTTTAACAATATAGGTATAATTATTAACTATAATGAAAATATTAATATTTTATTTTGTAGTAGATGAGTTTATTAAAAGCCCAGGTAAAAACTTTCGACTACAAACCTTGCTTTTAACTTTCAAGTGGAAGAAAAATTTTTTTTACAATCATTAGAGTTTAAACGTGTTGCGAAGGAGACTTAAGCTCATAATATAATATACTCTTTAATATATGTTACGGGCAAAGTAGGAAATTGGGCAATGTTGGAAAAGTTAATATTGTCCGGGAATTGTATAGCACTATAGGTTAAATATTGAATATACTAAAAATCAAAAAAAAATATTTTACTGCATTTTTAAATAATTATAATAAAAACTTGAAATAGACGCTTCAAATATTAGTTGCATTTTAATAGTTTTTAAATCTATTATCCAGTATGGTATCTCCTACTGAAGAATTAATATTTTGAGTGGTTTGACATGAACAAGATGAATATTATTTATTATTAAATTATAGTTATTTTAATAGTTTTAATTTAATTAATTATATAACTATAAAGTAATTTTAGGCACATAAAATAGCATTATATTACTTTTTTTATTAAGTGTTTGCAATTTTGGTGTTCACGCAAATGCGCAATATACTATGTGATCACTTTGTCGTTGAAATTACGGATCGGTTCGTATTATCGGTTGCCGTTATCGCGTATAGTTAGATTGGTATCTCGTAGCTCGTAAGTTGTGGATCAAACGAATAGAATATGTAAGGATAGATTTGTTGTGTTATTGTTACGTATAAATAGTATTCGACATAAATGTGTGCAGTAATTAATTCATTTGTAACCTCGTACAATGCCCGGCCAATGTATGAATAAATTGACTCTCCAAATGATCGGCTACAACTCATTTGCGCAAATTTACCTTTTTTCAACACGTTTGCGTCAAAAAGCACAACTCGTTTGCGCACATATACTTTAGCTACCTGAGACGAAAATCCCTAGTATCAGATCTCGTTTGCGCACACATTTTCCTTCTCACTTTAACAGGCCGAGGGCTGTCTGCTTCAAACAGGCGTGATTAAAAATGTGTGCATGTGTTACATAAATTGTTATAATATCGTTACAGTATAGTCAATATAAGTATATAATCTAAAATTTGAATATCCACTCATTAAAACACGATATTCTCTGAATGTATAATAATTGATATTAAAACATCGTTTTCCTCGCCGAGTTTTAAAATCTAAAATATTATATCAGAAATGTCAACGTCCATATTAAAAAGTTTACGTCGTGAAAACATAAGTACTTCACTGTTGCACTGAACCATAACTACTGAAACTGTACTAAAAGTAGTTAGGTACTAACGGAAAATCCGAAAAGATGATAAGATAATATTGTCAAATATTTGATAATTTGTACTGCAGTCTGTGACGATAAAAATAATAATTATATTCATGTGTGTGAATGTGTCGTTGTGCGCAAACGAGTTATCCGTTATCAGGTAAAACGATTGATTTCGTTGTGTACAAGCAAATCGTGGCTTTCGGGGTAAAAAATTTGAATGTGTGGAAACGAGTTGTAGCGAAATGATCATTCTTATATTGCCCAAAATGTTCGGGCATTGTGCACAGTGTCCGGTCATAGCATAACAATGCTCGATTTCCTACTTTGCCCGTAACATATATAAATATATTATATTTAATTAACATTTTCTTATTTTGTTTTGTAGTGAACACACGTTTGAAAAGTAAACACATAGTTAAGACTTATGTAAACAATTTTTTCTAGGAATCGAGTTATGATAATAACTATAGTATATTATTATTCTCTTAATAATACTAAAAAATGAACCTTATTTACCTATGGTTTTGAATACCTACTACATTAATAAGGTATTTTTTCTATTGTTAATACTTGTTACAGAGATGTGCAAATGGCACGGTATGAAATCCACACAAATCATAATATTAATTATTATATTAATGTATAATAAATAATAAAAGTGTCTTACTATATTTATAATTTAAAAATGATTGATATATTTTTATTAGAAGAGTTAATTTTAGAAGCTAGAACCATGTTTAAAAAAGCAGGGAAGTCACTATATATTGTATAATAGCATTGATTATAAATACTAGTAATTAAAATAATCAATGATAATAGGTTTGGAGTATACCTCGTAATCTGCAATTCGCTGAATTGTATATTATGTTAAATATGAATTTAATGATAAATCTCAAAATTAACTTGTGTAATATAAATTAATTCATTTTATTTTATTAATATAATAGTGTGAACTATTGCATATTAAACATTGTTTTAGTTATTATAAAAGTACCTATTAAATAATATATATATATATATTTTATTGATCTAAATATATATACTATAATAGCAATCAGCTGTGATTTTGGATATAGGTACACCTTTTGTTCAGTTCAATTGTTAAATAATATTGATGCGCAAATGATGTACGACCTATAAAACGGTCGATGCGAAAACGATGTACAACGCAAAAATTGAACGATGTGCAACTGTTTTACAAAAAAATGTCAAAATTATTATATATAGATATATCACTATAGTGATGCGCAAGCGACAACCGGCGTGTCACTCATCTTAATAAAAATATTTTAAGTTAAACAATTATTTGTTTTAGATGTTATTGCACTATTTTTCCATGCTCAACGAGAGGTTTTCAAATATATGGGGGAGGCGAGTACGTATTCTTGCGAAAAATAATTAATATATAAATAACACATGTATGTGTCAATACATACAGGTTTATGGTCACATCCCCGTCTTACATTTCCCCGTCAGACATTTCCCCGTCATCGTTTCCCCGTCGGACATTTCCTCGTCTAACTAATTTTCGGGTCGGACATTTCACTGTCTAATTCAAATTTAAAATACAATTACTGTAATGGAAGCGCCCTCACACTTATTTCCAGGCTTGGGACTGGCAACTCATACTTAATACGTAATGAATTGGCGGTTTACACTTTCTTTTTTGTTGTTACCTAAGTTAAAACTAATAAAACTTATATTTAACACATTAAAATTAAAAAACTAAAACTAAAACCTACGAGTGATCACTACTATTGAGCTGATGTTAAATATTATTTTTATTTTTGCATCTCTAAATTATGTGCTAATCCAATTAAATATTGTTTTTTATCGCGATCATTGTAAGTAGTTACAATATTTTTTATCCGTGTGGCTACTTCTCGATATTTTTTTCTTTTAGTTGGTGGTTCTTGACCAACCATCAACTGGTTAATTTTTATTTCAGTTAATCCTTGTTCTTTTTTAAGGGTATCAATTAATCACCATATAGTTGGGTGAGTTGCGGCTAACAAAGATGAAAAAGCTTTATGCCAACCTTCGACTGAGTTATTTGTTTTAGGTAATCCTTCAAGTGTCGCGTCATATTGGTTCCATAAATCTAGACTAAATGTAGGTGGCCGGCGGATTCTTCGTTTTGTTGGTCTACCAATCCACGTATCTTCAAAGTAATCAGTTAGTGGACGCAAAAGCTCTTCGTGTTCTACAAAAAAACTTTGTGACATTAGTTCGTCAAATGTGTCTACGACATCAGGTACTGGAATGAAAGCTAATGTCATTAGTTGCTTTTTGTTTAAAGCAAAATCTGCATCTGAAATATATTTTTCACGAATATCAGAAATAGTCTGTATTTTTCGCCATATACACCGCCCAAAGTGAAAAAAACAGCCTCTAATTTTGGTGTTTGTAAAAACATCAATAAATGCACCAAATAATGCTTGTTCAAAATCGGTCATAATGGTTGCTGGTTGAAGGTTTTTATTTAAATTTAAAAGTTCTCTTGCTACTCGATCATAACTATCTTTTGTTTTATTTTGAAGAAGCGCAAACACCAACGGCAAAACTGTGTTGAATTTTATAACATGTATGGTAAGAAGCTGAGTAAACAGGTGCGGGGATGATTTAAATGTACCATCAATAAACCAGTGACATTGTTGGGATGATAATATTTTCAAATTTTCGTTCGTGGAAAATAATAAAATCCTATTATCATTACCAACACCACTGTCATAAAGAATGAATGGATCATTACTTAGTGTATGCGTATATGGCTCAATAAGAATCAATTCTCCTAAAGTTGAAGGATTTGATGGGGGAGCATTTTCTCGACGTCTGATTCTTTGTACAATTTTTTTCATAGCTGGCACTGAAGGTAAAGTAGCACATATTGCTTGAAATGAAGATGGGATTTGAGAAATTACTTGATGCGGTGTAGCTTCAATTTGACTAGTTGCTGTTTCTTTTACTTTTTGTATAAGTTTCTTAGCACCAATTTCTGCTGCATTTGGTATGTGATTGTGTTCATCTTTGTAGTGTACAACTGCATCATCTTTAGTGTGTGTTCGTCCAAGACACTTATCGGTATTATATTTAAAAAAACATTTCCAATACGTCTTACCATTTTTTTTATAATCTTTTTTAAATACATATCCTACAAACACTAACAAATCTTTTCCTTTAGAACTTTTAACGTACTATAAAACCATAATGGATATTATATAATTTTGTTTAACAACAAATTAAAAATTAAAAATTAAATTTGAAAAAAATAATCGATCAGATGGCAAATATTATATTATAAGAACGATGCACGACGGTTGTCGAATATCGAAATACTGATTATTGTGTATACTACTATAATGTATACCTTACAATTATTCTACCATTTATATCTTCTCAGTTGCTCTTATCTTAATCACTACCAATAAAACTACGTACTACGGCAACGGAATTGTCGCTAATTGTATAGCTAATCTACAGTATGACAATATTATTTATTGTATATAATCTACATTGTGATGTATCTACATTTGTGTAACTTAATTGAATTGACTTGGACGGGGAAATGTCCGACGGGAAAATTAGTCAGACGGGGAAATGTCCGACGGGGAAACGGTGACGGGGATGTGACCTGCTACCATATATACGACAGAAGTAAATACTTAAATTAATAATTAACTTTGATTGGAATTAAAATATTTCACATTTGTTTTAAAATATTGTTTAGTTAGCTGGGAATACGTATTAATGTAGAAAAGTGCACAGTTCATCCCTTAACTTCCCTTTTGCAATTCGGATGATGTCTTGTTAACTAATTGTAACGTATGGGGCGTTGTTTTAAAATTCTAATAAGTATTAAAAGTTATAGAAAAACGGAAAAAATCAAAGGAAATTAATAAAAAATATTATATAATTATCTGAAGATAATCAGATACCAATTGTATTATCTAGATAAGATAAAAAGATACTGTGTATTTATTTTATCTAGATAATACACAATACTGATCACTGTAATGTATTTTGGTTAAATTTGAGTCCAATGATAAATCATTGCATATCAATGACGATTATGATATTATATTTATATTTATTTTAAAGAGATTAATTTTAGTATAAATAATACGGTAGGTTGATTCAAAGAAAATATAATTGTAGAAAACATTGCATTTGGAAATGTCGTTGTGTATATTATGTACAAAATATAATCAATAGCCAATGTGGACCAAAATAATTAGAGGGATAGAAAATGTTAAATATTATAATTGGAATGATGCCACCTCTCCGTATCCCTCTTTAAACCTCTTCCCATGGGGCAAGAGAAAACTTTTACAATTGAACCAAGACCTTAACGTGTGTACAAGCTTCAAAGATTAGTTTTAGCTCTGTTTACACTGTATAGACACAATTAATGTTTTAATTGTTCTGACGCAAAACTAAGAGCTCAGTAATTTTATATAGAAAATTACAGTAAAGTGTCCTTAGAATCAGCAATAGAATTTACAAAAAAACCTTATAAACAACACTTATAAATAATTTGACACATTTAACTTAACATAACAAAAAAAAATAATGTTTGATCAAAATTATTTTTGTTTGTACCTAGATACAATTTCTACAAGAAGTTGGTGTCATGATAAATATCCTGACGTATGAATTATAACATACGATGAAGGTGCCCATCAGTTTTGTATTATTCTTTGTTAATCATATTGCCATGTCATTTTATTAATATTAACTTTCATTGTATTTTTTTCATTATATTCATTATATTTCTTCATTGTATTAAGAATATATTATAATATTTTAAAAATAACTGAGGAACTCACTTCTGCTAACATGGTTAAAAATAAAAAAACAGCGTTTTAAACGTTTTTTTAAAGATGTTTTTTTTTACATGTTTAAAACATTTCAATGAAGCCTTGTCTATGCATATAAAAATTAATGTTCGTCTGTCTGTGTTTTGGTTGGTATGGTTGCCATAGGTTTTGAAATTATTATAAATTATAATAATGATTATTGGTTGCAGAGCAACGAAGTTCACGGGATCAGCAGAGCTGGTTAATTATAATAGTCAATTATTGAATTATTATAGATAGGTTATAGATAGCATCCCTCATCACTTATCACTTATCAGTCATCATGCCATGATGCGGACCTGTGGGGAGCCGCGAGGATGATGTGGTTGCTTGGTTGAGGATGATACAAAAAAAATTACAGAAAGTAAAAAAAAAAGAAAACACGGTACGATTAAAATTATTATCTGGTTTTATTCGTTAGGTGTTAACTAGATTCGAACAAGTCTCCGTGTTGACGTGTGGTTCGCGGGGACGTGCGTTGTCCGTGGTGAGCGAAGAAAAACTGATAATTGTTTTTGGACTTGGTCCGGTTCACCAAAAGGCCGGCCGACGATCCTGGCGCGTATATCGCGGCCGGCGTCGTCCGTCGTCGATTGGCGATTTGTTTGAAAGCGCATCGTGGCTTTCCGCGTAAAGGCTGTTTGAGTTCAAACTGCTATTACGCGGGACTGCGTCAGTCATTTCGTTATTACTATTATTTGTATAAATAGGTATATAGATTAGATCTTCCTTACGGGACCCTATTACTAAATCTCCGCTGTCCATCCATCCGTCTGTCACCAAGCTGTATCTCATGAACCATGTAAGTTAGAAAGTTGAAATTTTCACAGATTATGTAACTATAACAAAAATCCTAGAATATATAATATAAGCAGTGTTGCCAAGTGCCAACGTGTTTATAGATGATGGTACGGAACCCTCGTGCGCATTTGGCCGGTTTTTATATTTTATTTTTATTTATTCACTGTAATGTAGGGATGTCCAACCCATGGCCTGTGGTCAGCTTTGATACGGCACTCACCTCAATTTAAAAACTATTATTTAATTGCAAATAAAAATATAAAACTACAAAATATTATACATCAAATAAAGATAAACTTTATTAGTGTTTTATCTATATTGGCTCCGATACCAATATTCCGTGTCATTTATCAACGAATAAAAATTAAATACAGTTCGTGTTTGACTCCCGACCACATGTGTAGCCTTATAGCAACCGCATTTTTATTTACCAATAAAAGTACTCTACGTGAAATCGGTAATATGTTTTCTCATATATTATTATACAAGCGCGATAAGCTCTCTACCTAATTAGAATCAATTAAGATAAAAAACTGCGTTTACTCGCAATGAACACCAATATGCCTAATCCGTTAAACAATTCGAACCTTATTAAACTATCTCTTAATGACAAATTATTAGCGTCCAAACACTCAACTCAAATCCACTCCCCCAAAATCTCAAAAACTCAAGACAATCTCACCACCAATGATATAAACAACACTCAACCTGCTTCAATTTCTCCAACCGTTTTTTTTCTTCAACGTTTAGTTTGGGTTCTAGAATTGGAAAATCGTCTCACCAAAGAGCAATGTGGTTTTAGACGTAACCACTCGACACTTAAAGCGTTATCCCTAATACACAACGATATCTGTTCCGCCCTTAGGAGCAATCAGCACCTCATTACAATAGCCCTCGACATAAAAATAGCAAATGATGCCATATGGAAAAACAGAGTCTTATCAATACTTCACCGCTGGGACCTCAATGGCAATATTCTAAAATGTATAGAAAATTTTCTAGCCAACAGTAAGTTCTGTGTCAAAATTAATAGCCACCTATCTTACCCCCACGACATTGTTAATGAGCTACCTCAAAGATCTGCATTTAGTGTAACTTTTTTCCTTGTCGCCATCAATGATATTTGCAAAAGTCTCCCAGCCGGTGAAATGCATTCTTTTTAAGAATTAAAAGTATGCCTAATCATATATATAGCAAGATACTCTACAATCCACTCTCCTCCAACTCGCTCAACAACAGAAACACAAGTTTTGAACATTTCAAAATTATCAGTGCAAATCTTGGCCTTTAAACACAAACATTGAGCAAAATACAATGTTCATCTCCCCCTTGGCTGTGGTCTCCTCATATCAATACACAACTCATCAATCACTGTAAACACTTCACTGCCAGAACTATCATTCGCAATCTCTTTTGGAAATAATTTTTCAACTGTTATGAACGCTCTTGGGCGTTCAGTCACAAATAAATTTAGTTACAACATAACTTGAAAAGAAAATGCTTTAACTTTATTAGCTCAAATAAGCTAAGGAACATCAAACCACTCATAAAAAAATGGAAATTCCCTTGTAGTCTTAAAAGATGAGACGAGGTCATTATAACTCGAGCAAGAATAGGTCACACACACCTCATCCATTCCTTCATTATCACCAAAAAACCAGCTTCAGTATGCAACACATGGAAGGAGAACCTCTCGATAGATAACATTGTCACTAGGTGCCCAAAATACGCTGAACCTCGAACAATTTTCAAAAACTCAATATTCCTCCGACTTGCTCTCAGTGAAGAGAACATTGAAGCAATTTACATATTTTTTCATTACATACATTTAAACCACAAATTGTAAATATCTGTAAATACTTTACTTTATTTCTATTCACATTTGTTACAATTGTAGGCTAATAACCTTAAGATGTTGAAGCCTTTATCTTTAATTTAAAAAAAAAAATTAAATACCTATATAGAAATATTGCTAAGTGTAATCTAGTACTGACATACAATTATGTGCGCAAATTATATCCACCTAAAGAAACATATCCAGTCCTCCATGACCTATTCCATGACCATACGTTAACATTAAATTCAAATATAACATATATCCATTACAACGGCATTCTTGACAATTACTGTACAGTAAAACGATACCCACTTGTCCCCTTTTTTGATTCTCAGTTAGGTATAAAAAATAAAAATAAAATTTGTTTTATTATACGCGCATAGCACAGGAGTCAATGCATTTTTTTCACACTGATTTCTATTTGATAAATTTGTATTTCGATTTAATGAATAATAATATTATGATGGGTGCAAATAATGTATATCATTATCTTTATATTGGTAATATTATGAATAAGGAAATATAAGTTTCAAATTTGATATTTTGATCCATTTATTTTAAATTATATGTATAGGTGATAAAAACGTCCATATTAAGATTACCTAATCGATAACTAATTTTATTGATAATCACTATTATAATATAATAATATAGTGTTATATTTCTTACATAATATACATTTTATATTTTAAAATTAAGACAAAATTATTATTACCTATTTTTTGCAGCTTATTTTCTGCACTATAACATATTTTAATAAATATTAAAGTTACTGTTATTAAAACTTTATAAGAAAACATAGTTATTGTCTCGATAATAACTATAATTACAGATAATAACAAACTCGCGATAATAACAGACATGCGTATCACGAGTTTCTGACATACCTATTTAATTTGTCATGCTTTCGACCACCCGACCGTGAGCAGATTCTTAGTGTTATATCACTACTGCGAGTGGAGTCCGCCGATGTGATTGTCGCAGCGCATTACATTATTGCCGACGTATCTATTACCGCTACCAACGTTATTCGTAACCGCCGCCGCTCAGTTTATTGCACGGCTATAGATAGTATGGTTGCCCATCGACCCATAATTCCCATACTTGAAAAGTGTCAACCGAAATGAATCTCTTTAGAGACTGATTATAATCAGTATTAAAGTTAAATTAAACAGCTGGAGACTTAATCACTAGCGCTTATATGTCATAGTGGCTATCACAGAACTACAATTTACATTTGAAAGGTAATTACATTTATAATCACTACAACAAATAAGCGCTAGTGCGTAAGTCTCCAGCTGTTTCATACTGATAATGGAGATTCATTTCGGTAGACACTTTTCTAGATTCGTCGGGCAACTATACTATCTTTAATCGTGGTTCATTGTAATACTTTCGGACACCCTATCACGGGAAGGTTAAAGTTTATGATATTGCCGTTGTATGCTATTTCGTTGATCCGGTATACACGAACCAAAAGTGATATGGTTATCATATCATTTATTGACTACACGTTGCCGGTTCTGACATACGAGGTACAGTTGTCGCTACTCATTGTGTTGCCGCCGCGTACAATATCATTACCGCCGCAGCGATACGCCGCTGCCGATTAACTACTTCTGTAGTTAACGTGTGTCGCGTATTATATTATCAATACCATTCTCACGAAGCGTATATTAACACCAGCGTTACACACCGGGCGCTGAGACGTAATTACTGTTGGAAGAGCCATTCCTATAGCTACAATCCACATCACTAATATACATATTATTAATAAGAATAAGTAATCTGTAACACCGTGAGTAACTTGATCAGTAATAAATGTGAATGGGAAACCTAATGTTTTCATTGAATTCCACGAGTTTATATTATATTAAATAATACGATACTTCCCGTACAAGTGTTATGAACCCCTGTTTTTAAGTAGTAGTTTTTGCTTACGTAGTATATGTCGACCGCCGTCGCGAAATTATGTCTAACAATGCGACGTCAGTCGAGTGTTACACGTCGAAATTATAATACGTTTAAAGATATATTAATTAATTTAAGTATATATAATAGTTCTATTCTAAACCGTCTCATATTAATAAACTAGTAGTAACTCGAAGAACTTGTGTTGATTCCTGAACGAACCCAACCTACCAATTTTCCTTAACCATTTTCTGGAAGAAACCAATCGACGGCACACTCAAACTGACGTTAACCGTATCAACCGGGTAAGTCATAAGACAAGTATGCGTAAATCAACCTTCTATTTATATTCATGATCAATATACATTACATTATATTCAATATTTAAAATACATATAAAATAAAGATTAACATGATTACCTTAAAACATATGTGTTATGCTTCACCATATTTTTTGTAAAAGAAATAGGTACAAAAACCTGACCGTTACATGGTTTTTATCTACAACATCCGCTGCATTCTATAAAGTATAGAGTCCGTGCACGGACTTAGATATAATGGAATGATAACGAGCAGCTTATCACGGCCACGAATTTATATACAAGAGGTAAAGTGCGAAGGTCACAATTGGCACCTAGAGTTTACAACGCCATCTGTAGGTATAAAACACGGACTAAGATACAAAGTGTGAAGTCAAATAAAATCACCGGTAGCGCTGAAACCAATATTCATATCTATGGTGAAGCTTATAGGTCTATGGGTGGAACCTTTTGGTGTGGCCATCCCCCGACCCCCGCCGACTATGTCTTTCCAGTCCATTATATCTTAGTCCATGGTGCCGTTCTATACATCGACTTGTGACTACCTATATTGTGTCTTATAGTTATTGAATTATACAGTTTAAAGTGATTGTGTTTTTTTTACATTTTGAAAAATGGAAATAATGACAAGCGAAAAAAACTAAACTGTAATAATTATAAAATATGGTCATAATTTTAGGTTTCACAAAATGTTGAATGATGATGTACAGAGATGGACCTGCTGTAAAAGTACATGTAAGTGTTTTTTTAAGAGGCATAATGATATTGATAATGAAATTTATAACGATCACAGACACAATAAACCTAACGAATAAGACATTAACCAGCAAAAACTGAGTAATAATTTTAAGAGAAAAGCGGTAGAAGAGATATCGGTGTTACCATCAAAACTTATTTGCAGAGTTAAATACTTCTAATATAAATAGTTTAACTTAAAATGATACTTCTTTAACAAAAAGAAATATAAGGAATTTATCTATTCATCCTAACATACCAAAAAACATAACAGAAACGCATGCTGCTATAAATGAAATTACATTAGTTACTGATAAAAATTAATCATTTTAATTAGTTAATAATAACAATAAATACGGTATCATTAGATTTTCAACAAAAAACATTCTAGAAGTGTTATGCGATATCAGTACACTATTTGTCGATGGAACTTTCTGAAGTTGTTCAAAATATTTTTATCAATTTTCCACCATTCGCGGCCTTTATGTTCCGCTTGTGTTTTTTTATTGATTAATAAGGAAACAGAAACATACTTACGTTTAATTGAACATGCTGTAAATAGTTGTGCGCAATATCAATTAACATTTTCTGCTGATGAAGTATTTATTGAGATTGCTATACATACAGCTGCAAAGCTTGTTTGGCCTGAAATTTATATAAGAGGATGCCTTTTCCATTTAGGACAAAATTTATGGGAAAAGATTCAAAGTCTTGGTTTGTTAAACTCATGCAAAAATTTAAACACAGAAAAAAATCAATTTTTTAAATATTGTTTGGTTTGCTATTTCTTAAAACTAAAGAAGTTAGCGAATGTTTTGTAGAAGATTAAATGACCATACAAGTATGCAACTTCTTATACAAGTATACAACTTCTTTTGGGCACGTGAAATAAATTATAAGTGAATTAGGGAGAGAGTAAGAAAAATCAATACAGTAAAAAAATATGTAATTTACGATGGACATTTTTGTTTATTATTGGTATGGACAAATAAAATATTTATTTATAAATATGAAAAAAAATAATAATATAATTAACAAACGTATCGTTTCATTTTTCTTTACGATTTTTGTTCCACCCACACCTCAATTCGGAAGTTTTACTTAAAAAATTGTAACGAAAAATGAAACAACAGGAAAAATGAAATGACATGTTTGTTTATTTATTTATTTATATATATGTAGCAAACATTAACAGCAACCATTAATAAACAATTTTCATGGGCTCAATTACTTATGAAAGGAGTTGTACTTCCCCAGAGTGTAATGGTGTGCTCACACACTCTCTCTCACTTTTTTATAATATTTTAAATATTTTAAATATTGTATCTATAAATAAAACTTGTAAAAACGATAACTAAATATTTTAACTTAACATTTAATATTTCTCACTGCATCTGCCCCTGCCCCTACCCATGACAACCAAAACCAACAAAAATTAAATTTCTCTTTTGTATGTATGTAATACGTTATATAATCCTAACCATTAGCATTTGCTACAAACATTTCTTGTACAACAGTTGTTCCCGTAATATAGGTATACCTATATGCTATCGCTAACGGTTTATCAAAACAATTTTTTTTTTTTGGTGGGGAGGGAGTTCTGAGTTGGAAATCCAAACGATAGTAAACAATAACAGTGTATCTATAATATATAATGCAGTTAAGCTAGTGTGTTGAATATCATTTACAATAATAATGTGTTATTATTATATTTTATAGTCGGCGGGACATGTGCTGCTTGTGCGGCGCAGAAGGGTCGTTTTGAATTTTTAATTTTGATTTTACGATGTGGCTTTTGCTCACGAGTCTTAAAGTCTTAGTCGTTAAGTTGTATGATGTGTCTATTGTAATTACAATTAATTTGATATTTTGGCGTTATTTTACTGTCGATTATGCCATCCTCTAAACGTGAACCCTCGGGCCACCAAACCGGTGAAAAGGCAATTCCAACACTGATTATCATAATTATTTATCAAACGGTGAAACTTCTAAACTTTGACTTCGGCTGCTAAACCAAAATATAGCCTTTATGTAATTATTATGACGTATGACCACGCCGATAGCATTAAAAAATAATATGAGAAAATAAAGCATTAATATAACTTTTCAAATGCATCGCTCATAAATCTAATAAATTAAATTAAAATCATGTTGTATGACAGACGAATGCACTTCAAAAAAAAAAAACAACAAAAATCAGAAAAAACGCACATCATTGTAAAGTTAATACCTCCGCTCAGAATCTAAAATGTTACACTATACGTACAGTAGCACAAGAGCTACAAATTATATTTTTGTTATGGATTTCGTGGTTTAGGAGGTTGTGCGCATAAAATGTTGTGGTTACAAACCTGCACAAATGATTTAACAATCGCTGACCCAAATTTCGATTCAAATTTCTAATATGCAGGTGCTAGCGTAACGGAGCTATTAAAGTAATGGGTCTACTACTCTACTCAATTTATAAACATTTAATTTTCAACAGTTGTACCCCTTTTTAAGTTCATTACATTTTTTAGATTTAAATTCAATGAATTGATTAAATTTTGTTTAATTTTACAATGAAATAGATTATATTAAAAACCTTACTTTCGATTTTTAGAGTTTAACACGTAATATTAAATAAAAAAAATGCAGTTGTGCACATATGTAATTGTGTTTTTTACACAATATCTGAGAGCTGCTAAACAATCCAAAAACAAATTTTGAATTAAAATATATAAACAATAGACTTTTTCATGAAATGTTTACTCAGTTGTTAGTTATGCCTAATTTATAACTAACACACAAAATATCATATTATTTTTACCTATTCTGAAATGAAGCATATTATATTCTTTGCAATTACAAAGTAAAATTAATGCTCGTTCATTGCAGCCATTATCGAGACAATAACTATGTTTTCTTATAAAGTTTTAATAACAGTAACTTTAATATTTATTAAAATATGTTATAGTGCAGAAAATAAGCTGCAAAAAATAGGTAATAATAATTTTGTCTTAATTTTAAAATATAAAATGTATATTATGTAAGAAATATAACACTATATTATTATATTATAATAGTGATTATCAATAAAATTAGTTATCGATTAGGTAATATTAATATGGACGTTTTTATCACCTATACATATAATTTAAAATAAATGGATCAAAATATCAAATTTGAAACTTATATTTCCTTAATCATAATATTACCAATATAAAGATAATGATATACATTATTTGCACCCATCATAATATTATTCATTAAATCGAAATTCAAATTTATCAAATAGAAATCAGTGTGAAAAAAATGCATTGACTCCTGTGCTATGCGCGTATAATAAAACAAATTTTATTTTTATTTTTTATACCTAACTGAGAATCAAAAAAGGGGACAAGTGGGTATCGTTTTACTGTACAGTAATTGTCAAGAATGTCGTTGTAATGGATATATGTTATATTTGAATTTAATGTTAAATCTTAAAATGCCTACGTACGTAAAACGATTATGAGCGGAAACGTTGTATCATCCTAGCTGCATATTTCTATAAATAAACAAATTTAGTTAAAAAAAATTATAAAATCGAAAATATCTCAATTAATAAAATTGCGTATTATTCCGGTGAATTTTTTTGTTTTATAGAAGTAGAATAACTTGTTGAAAATCTTCTATTAAAGTTTCTAATGTTAGCTATAAAAAGAAAAACTTTTATGAATTTCCAACTGAAAAATAGTATAAAAATCTGAAAAAATTCTAATGGCTTTAATAGATAGCTCAAAAAGAGTTAGAATATAGTTACATTATGTATGAGACATTTTAATATGAATATTTGATGAACATTATAAGTGTCTACAGCTATTCGTTTTTGAATTACAACAAAATATCTAAAATCGATTGATGATGGCAATTAGTTTACGGATGAAAATCCAATATCGTAAACAATTAATGTTACTTTCCAGTTAACTTTTTTTTATTTAAGGTAAACAAATTTCTGTGGAATCTTTACTTAAAATTTCGAAATGTCAAGATTATTTTATTTTTTTGTTTTTTGTAAATAAGTCGTTTCCATTAGTTACTCGGGCACATCAAGTAAAAGCATGATCAAATTGTCTCATTTATGGCCTCGAATAAAGAAACTATATCCTAAAACTAAAGATATGTGTGTAGCAATTATATAGTCAACAAATAGTCAATTGAATTTAACAATAATCTCAGAGATTGTTTTTAGAAATGTCAAACAATTTTAGAGTAAGTAGTTTAAACCATGTAAAAAATATACCAAGTGCTAAATCCAATCCACGACTTACGGTTGCCAATCTAGGTCAAATTACCTTTTTTACAAAGCTATCGAGGGCACGATGGAGAGAAGATAAGGTGATACCGTTTGTACACACATATTTCTATATATTGGTAGGTAGTACTAGATAGCGAACTCTCTCCATGTATTAAAGCTTCAATGTCGGTTGGCAATTTTATGGTACCTATTTCAGATGGCAAATAAGATTAATTAATATTGATCTTGTATTGTGTTTTATTATTTTTAAAGTTTAAACCTGTTGCTATTAAAAAAAATAATATATTTTATACAAATTATTTTACATTTACTATTTTATTTTACCATTAAAAACGTTATTATTCCTAATACATTTTGTATTTTGAACGAAATGTTTCACCAACCGAAAAAATTGCGGCCGTCCTCAGCTGAGTTTCACTTGTTATAACAATGTAAATTATGTAGGGATTCTTTACCTAGTGTCTGTGCTTGTACGACAGATATATCCAAACCTAACCGATCGCACAACCTGAAATTCTATTGCGGATGTGCATATAATAATTGAGTAATAACTAATTGTCGAACAGCGCACTCACGTGGGCTCGCTAGAACTAAGCCTGTTATCAGTCTATAATTTATACCCATTCTCAATAAAATATTTTATGATAAAAACAAAAATGGCAGCTTAAAGGCCAAAGGGAGCCAATAATAATCAGGTACATATGCGCGGGAATTTTGAATTTGATAGGTTTTGTCGGCGTATTGTTTATGATAATACAATTTTATATTTTTGATATCCCTTTACGCAGTTATTTTGTTTCTAATGATAACAATCAAAGTCAATATGCAATAAGCTGTATATTTCAACGATGATCGAACCATTGAAAGATATGGAAGCGGTGTCACCTTATTTTCTGTACATCGTGCCTTAGGGATACAGTGGCCCACATGGTTAATCGAGTGTAACTTCTATATTGTTAAGGGGTGTAGCCATAGTACGAGATTCAATAAATTATACAAATAAAAAACAATTTTAAATATTGATTAGAAACAAAGTTATTTGATTTGCCAGACCTTCCTGTTATACACTGTACAATATGTACGTAATATTCATTAAATTATACTCACCACATTGCAATGTTATTATATTTATTTAATACAGTGTTTTTTATGTTTAGACAAATGCAGTGGTAAGGGATTTTATATTTCTATTTAATAAACTTTATAATATTTATTTATGCAACATTAAAATTATATATTATCAGCATTTGGCAAACTTTTATTATGAAATAATAATTCGGCTCTATATCTCACATTTTGTTTAACTGCATTTTATGCTATGAGCGAAACGATCAGTATATTATAATTTATATTATAATAATATATTTATTTTAAAATGGTTTGTGTGTTTTTCTTTTATATATTTATGATCGTTATTGGCAATTGTTGTTTAATATCTTCAGAAATTAGTCAAGGCAGTGAACTTCAGTGAGCCATGTCATCATCAGTTAGTTCTTCAGGTCATACTAGCTGTTTTTTTTTTCAAAGAAAAGTATTTCGTTTCACAATACTTGTTACTTTTTAAAACCCGATATATTTTTCAATTACAGCATCAAATTTTCAGAAACTTCTATTATCTCCACGAATTTCAATTTGTACTTCCACTAACCTAAAAATACCAAATGAAAGATTAATTTATTTCTTTAATTTAAGTTATGAAAATAATTATTAAACTTTTTGGTTTGGCTGATGAGGGAAGTAGTGATTACTTATTAATAGTACGAAACTATATATATATTAACCTATATAAAGAATAGGTAACGATTTTATTTATTTTGTTGTAATTCAAAATATTATTTGTGGTGACAATGATTTTATGTATTATGCACAATAAAAAATTATACTCATAATACCATTTTCAAATGCAATGAATTCGGAAAAAGTTAATTCAACCTACCGTATGAATATAATAAAATAAATTATTTTAATAGCAATATAAAAATACATAAAGTATCCTTACTCCTTAGTAATATTTATAGGATGATGGACAATTTTCACTCAGAATAATTTTTCGGGTACAATGATTTATCGTTGATTTCAAATTTAACACAACCATTACAGTGACCTACTAAATTACCAGGTACACTCGACTACCACTTTAAAGTAGATCGGTTATCTCATTTGTCCGTTTTTTCTTAATTCCTAAAAGCACACAATATTTGATTCCATTTAGCTTTACAAAAGTTGGAATTGCCTTTAATTAGTTTTGATTGTTAATTCACGGACCACAATACATATTCATGAATAATTTATAAGTAAACTATACAAATATTAATTTTGATAATATAATATTTTTTTATGTCTTAATTTCAAACAGAAGTGTTAGTGAGATATGGGTTATCGAGTATGTATATTGTATATGTTTATGATAACAACAACTTGTTGTAGATTTTTATTATAAAAACATGTTGTCAATAGCCAGTTCAATATTTTAACCAGGGCTTAAAACCATTTCAATAAACCAGTAATCAGTTTTTTTGTTCCGTACATGTAAGTTATGTCCCGGTAACAATGATACATAAGTTACGGCCCGGTATTTCTCAGGTATATACATAAGTTGTGAACTTGTTTCTGTAATATATACGTTAATTGCATCTGACAGAAAATCCATAAAAATTACATGTAATAATATACGGATTTTAGTAATTTCTATAGTTATGCAAAAATAGATATATTTATTTTTCATTGTATTTGTCCTCGCGTACGAGTATTGCGTCCGGCGATGGTTGCCTGATGTGGCGTGACACCGATTCTAAGTAACACAGATTAATGTTAATTTATTACTCACATATTTTATACTCTATTCAGTCTATTCTAAATAAGTTCAGTACCGGGTGGCCTAGTTGTGCGCATGAGCGTAACTTCGTTCCTAATGGCAGTCCAGGTGGTTGACTTGGCGGGAGAAGCATCTGACCACTACCGGTAAAAAACAAGTCACCGCATGGTACTTATCACACTTGGAACAGAGCATAGACATAGCCCAAATGAACAAGTCTTATGAATCACCTAATTATTACTCCTTAAAAAATGATGCTCTCCAGTCCCCTTAACCCTGCAACCTAATAATTTATTAAGATAAAAATATAGTATAATTCTGTATAGAAATAAATATAAAATATAATAATATTTACGTATATAATATACAGTATACCCATTACCTACATGGCATGACATATACATTTTGAAACTAAATCTATATATTTAATATATTATAAATTCATAACTATAATTTATATTACTTATTTGTATATTTTTCTAGGAAATAAACTGAAATAAAATTAAATCAACAACTTAAATGTATAGGAAAAGAGATATCTAATTAAAAACAAAACTTTCATTTTGTTATCTCGATAAATTAAAATTATTATAAATACTTAAAAGGTAAATGGTACAAAAAAAAAAAAGTTCTTTTTTGTTCTTCGGTTACCGAGTATTGCTAAACGAACGATTTTCAAAGACGTTGTTACCTAATTGGTTTTTGGTATAGGGTTGCAATGACTTAATAAACATTTGTTAATCGGTTACCGATATCCGCTTTCTAATCTGGCCAGTATAATCGGTAACCGGTTCTTAAAATAACAATTTTTAACAATTTTCGGGAAAAATTGCAAAAACAGCAAGTTTTAAGCCCTGATTTTAACAACAACTTTTATTTATATACTAATAGTTTAGATAAAATAGGTAAAACTATTTTATAATGATCAGCATGTTACATAAAGTAACAATAAACGTATGATATTTTATTTGTTTAGAAAATCATGGATTTTTAAATTACTGTATTATTAGGAGTTTTGGTAAGTAATTTAGACTGATAATAATCTAATAATTTTTTTTTTGGCCCTGCGGACTAAGTCGTCGGTTGTGATGCACACCGGCGCTGGTTCAAACCTCGGTTCACGGGTGGCATTTTTCTTTGGGAAAGTCACAGTGTCCGGAGAGAAGTGTCGCCATCCCCCACCCTGGCATGGCAGATACCCACGGGTGCCCACTAAAAAATCTGCTAAAACTACAAACATGTGTTTACACCTACAGTTCCCTCTCCCACAGTTTAAAAACCACCCAATAACCTAAGTTGCCACGGGTTAATGAATAAAAAAAAAAAAAATCTAATAATTAAAAGTATGTGAATTATCTTTTGTATGGCTATATGATAAATGATAGTTTCAATTGTCTACTGATAAAGATTGAAAACGCCTGTGGTGAGTTGGGTATAATTAATATAAGTCAGTCTAATGACGGTGAGAGAGCTTGGCGGATCTGAAACGTAATGCAACTATATAACCTAAGAGTTTGATTTACGCTGTCGAAAACTGGCGTCGGTTCTGATCAGGCAAACGATGTCGCACTAATCACAGCAAATGTAATACTCACTAAGGTCCAGAATCATAGATTGATTTGTAATTATCATAATATGGGAACGTACATGCAACACAAAGTTCGACGAAGTGTTTTTGTAGTGATATTGCCAATTTTTTACCTCAATACATTTTTATTAACTTTTTCTCCGTTACGGTAACACTCATAAAGTCCGAAAAAGTCATAACCGCCGTCATCACTCACATTATTTTTTCCCATCTGGCTAGTGCACCAAGGCGTCGTACTGCGTACAGTGTAGACCAACGGTTCTTAACGGGGGTGGTACCGCCCCCTTGGGGGCATTTCGGTCTCTCTGGGGGGTGATAGTTTTGAAGGGGGCGTTGAGGGGCGGTGATCTTTTTCAAACTCGGAGATGAAAAATAATACAATAATTGAAAGTGAAATCAGAATAGTTGTAATTGCGACAATTGCGTACGCTATCGCAACGGCATACGGCATGTTATCTAATCGCATTTTACGTATCGGGAACGTCCTGTTTATAATAGATTTATTTTTACATTCCATAACTCGACTATTGTATACTGTACCTTGCACTCTTGCAGTACGTGATTGATATCGTTACAGTGAACGTCGCGTTTTCGAATAAACTAGTGCGTTTTTCTGACAACACTAATAAATATTTTTATAATGAGTGATCATAGTGCAAAAAAGAAGTGCCGTCAGTATTTAGTAGAGTACCTAAAGTTTGGTTTTATCGCATCACCACTTAATGTACAGTTACCGTTGTGCCTTATATGTGAAAAAACATTTTCGAATGAGGCAATGAAGCCATCAAGAATGAAAGATCATTTATCAAAAATTCATTCCGATAAACTGGAGAAACCACTTTCGTTTTTTCAGGCTCTTAAAGCAAAAATTGAAAAATGGTCTACTGTGAATAGTTTATTTAAAAAACAAACATCTGATCTTGAGAAAGGACTTGTCGCTTCGTACAAGGTGTCTTTATTGATAACAAAAAACAGTAAACCTCATTTAATCGGTGAAACTCTTATTTTACCGGCTCTCAAGGAAATAATCGATACTATGCAAGGAGAGGGTACTAGCAATAAGATGATTAAGTCAATTCCTTTGAACAATGACACTGTCTCCAAAAGAATTGATGAAATGGCAGATGACATCGAAAACAAACTTATAAATTATTTAAGAGAAAATAATTTTGCACTACAGATTGACGAATCAACTGTGACAGATAATAAAGCTATATTACTAGGTTATGTGAGGTTCATTAATGAACGTAAAGAAATCGTCGAGGAGTTTGCTACAAGTTTGATCACTGATACCAAAGGGTCGACGATTTTTCAAGCGGTGGAGGAATATTTTACCAGAAAAAATGTCCCCTTGACAAATATTATTGCATGCGCAACGGATGGCGCTCCTTCGATGATCAGTCGTCATGTTGGGTTTATAGCCAGCCCACCTAAAAAAAGCTGTCCCAGGTGTTATTTGTGTTCATTGTGTTATACATCGCCAACATTTAGCTGCTAAAAACTTAAGCAGTGTGCCCTTCAATTCGTCATAAAAGCTGTTAACAAGATTAAAACAAGTTCACTCAATGACCGCATGTTTCGAGAACTTTGTCATATTAATGATGAAGATTTTGAAAGATTACTTTTGCATACTACAGTAAGGTGGCTTTCCAAAGAAAAATGTTTGGGTCGTTTTTTTTGCATTATTTGACTCTATCATTGAATTTCTCGATAAAATTGATCCTGTCTTAAAAGAAAATTTGAAGCAACCTCACAGATATTTTTGAAAAAATGAATGAAGTCAATTTGAAGCTTCAAGGGAATAAGATGAACTTTATTAAAGCCAAAGGAATAATTTCCTCATTCATTTTTAAATTAGATCTTTACAGAACAAACATAAATCGTCAAGAACTGATTCAGTTTCCGAATCTCAAGTCATGTTCAGACGCAAATGGTTTAATTCCAGAAGACAAAATTCTAATTTTCACTGATCATATTTTGCAGCTCAAAAAAGACATGAAATCAAGATTTCAAGACCTACTTGAGTTACAAATCTGTAATTGGATTTTAGATCCATTTTCGTTTGAATCTGTGGAAGATCTCGAACCTCATTTACAAATGGAATTTATCGATCTTAAACACGACTGTGAGGCACAACTTGTTTTTAAGCAGGTCGGTTACGAGCTTGCCTGGATCAAGCTTAAAGACACTTATCCACAACTATGGCAACAAGTTAAATTGTTGCTTCTCTCTTTCCCGTCAACGTATCTAGTTGAAAAAAGATTCAGCGTTGTTGTTCAGCTTTTGACGAAACAAAGAAATCGGTTGGACATTTGCAACAAAGGTGATCTACGTTTAGCTTTGACCAATATCAAACCAGATATCGTTAAATTAGCAGCTACTCATCAGGCTCAGGGCAGTCATTGATAGGTATAATTTGTATATTTTATAATTTTTTTTTTATAGTTCAGTAAATCTTTTTGTATAGTAAAGTATTAAATTGTTTTGTTAAGTGGTGTAAAATATAACCATAACTATCTAAAAATAAGAGTTTTTACTTTAATAGTTTAATTAATAATGTTATAATATACTGATAAATAAATAAATATACAAATATATATATATATATATATATTTATAAGAAGAAAATTTGATTTTTCAAAATCGGGGGGGCGTTAGCATTAGTTATTACGATAAAGGGGGCGCTGAACTAAAAAAGGTTAAGAACCACTGGTGTAGACCGTACACGACATTGAGTGAGGACCGGTCTACGGGTGAAGCGGCCACTGTTATTCCATTTAGAAGTTTACACGTTTCGTACAATGAGTTAGTTTCTAACCGTACGATTTCAAAGATTTTTTACACACATTTTTACAATTTTTCTGTAGTTATGCTATTCACTAAGTATTAATTGATTCAGTAGATAATTATTAATCCCGTCTGACAAAAAATACTAATATTTACAGGGTTTAAATGGGCAACTCTTGCTACGAAATAATATACACTTTCATGCCGTTGCTATTATTTTTACTTAGCTCACGCCACGACTGTGGCGATGGATAATGATAATTTTTATTTTATGCATTTTTCGGTGATTCACATGCGTGGATGGATGTCATGAAAAACTGACTAATCTAGACAATATTGAACAATTTAAAACTCATTTAAAAACAAAGTACAACATTCCCGAGGATTCAAACGGTGAGTATTCAATTTTATTATAGTAAACCACCTATACATAACTATTATAGTTTAAAACTCTAATACATCTTAGCCTCTTCACTTTGGAGACTATAATATCAATATATTGTAATATTGTTTGTATACATATTCTTTCATATTACAAATATTAATTTGTTGACCAGGACTAATACATAATATGTAATTTGATTTATTATGTTATTATGCCGCCGAAATTTCCTTGGCAGGTAACTCAATTATCAGGTTATCGAAATATTGATTTTGTACACCTGAAGTATACTGGATAAGCAACACACTTTACTGGACACAATGACAACGGCAACAAATACATCGGGAAAAGATCGATGAGCTGAAACCAATTGACCAACAGTCTAAACAATATACTTTTTATAATTTTTGGAAAATTATGTCTTTCATATATCTGCTATTATCTAATAAACAGTAGGTATATAAGCCTAATAGCCCGGCAGACGATACAAAATATCAATAACATAAAATTAGATTAAATTTGAAAATTTCACTCTTCTTAAAATAAACGCATTTGGTTACAAATTATTAGAAAGAATAATTTATTACACACAGAAAATATTGATAATGAATGATTTATCAATCAAGGTTTACGAATCATTATAATGTTAGTGCCTAGTGGTTATAAATTAGGCATAATTGGTGTTATAATATAATATAATTATCGGTTATTTTATCACTTAAAAATTTGGACCTAGTTGGCTATAAATTGTTAATTAATTTAAAGCAACTTTTAAAAATTTTCTCTTGTTGTAAATTGATGAATTTAAACTTTAAGATATAATAAACAAGTTTATAAATCTTCAGCTAATTAATTAGCTATTGGGCTATAGAGCTAGTTTTTAATTTGCACTTGACAGAAAAAAAAATATCTTAAAATCATCTGCAGAGTAGCGAAGGAGACTTTTATAATACATAATTAAAATAAACATATTCTTATTTTATTTTGTATTAGTGATTGGAGCTGATACAAAAAAGGTAAAACCATGGCTAAAAAGCTAGTTTTAAGTTTTCACTTGGCAGAAGAAAATGTTTTACAATTTTGACTTTATAATATAGGGTTCTGAATTTGAAATATTTCATGATTGTAAATTTCACTCTTCTTGATATATATTAATTTCAACAACTTTTAAAAATGTTCTCTTGCTGTACATTTATGAGTGAATGACTTTATATTATACTTTTAGATATAATACATATTTTTTTTCCATTAAAATGTATTACATACATTAGAACTAGATATTGTATATAAATTCTTCAATGAAAACGGGATAATTGCTGTAAGTGGTAAGTATGATTCTTCAATAAAATTGTTTTTACAATTATTTAGATAAATAATTCATAGTATTTTCCTCAGTAATATTTGTATTAAATAGTGTTGGAATTATAAACAAAACACCCTATATAATGTGTGTATAAGTAATATATTCACACTGTAATTCTGCAGACGCTGACTAGTGACTATACACTTTTATAATATTAAAGCATATATGTCTTGTGTAGTGTAGCCGGATATACATAGTTATTCGTTAATTTATATTACGCATAGTAACACTATTGTACATCGAATCATTATACTTATTATTATATTATATATATCCGATCTTATTATTATTTACATTAACTTCTGTATATCTGTGTACTTTAACAAATAGTTATGTTTGTAGAATTAAATATTTTTTTTTATAATGTATGTGTTCATCGTTAATACGCGAGCCCGGACACCAAATTTGTAAGGAAGACCACTAACACCTACTGTAATGTAATTTTTATTTGAATGTAATCAAGACCATGATGTTTTAGTTTTGACTGTTTGGAGTGGACTGTATATATTTCTTATAAAAATCATCAGACGTAATGTGTACAAAAAACATAACCATAAAGTATAAAATGGACATAACCATAAAATATAAAATGACCATAACCATAAAGTATAAAATGAACATAACCACGGTCGTCAACACGACCGTTTACATATTGATATAAAATTATAGTATGATGATAACAAATAACATTAACTGTGATAACAGATAACAATTTAGTATTTTACAAAACACCGCCCACCTTGAGCAATAGTCTCAAAGCAATTAACAAAATAAAAGATTATACATAATAAAGAATTGATAAATTAAACATAACAATGAATTAATTAACATAAGTGTAGGAACTAGATACGGACGTATGAGTTCAGTCTTTGAAGCGCGGATGCGAACAACTCGTACATGATTGTCAGCAGGACTGGAGAACACCTCGACGACGCGTGTCATTGGCCATTGAGTGGAAGATATCCCAGTTTCACGGAGTATGACTAGATCATCGACAGTCAAATTGTCTTGAGGTTTGCGCCATTTTGAACGTTGTTGCAGATTATTCAATAAGTATTAGACCATTGCTTCCAGTAAGTCTGGGTAATTTTTGAATAATGTTCCAGCGTTTTCTGTGGTTAACAGTGGAACCTAATATGTTGTCTTCGGGAACAGCTAACAAAGGACGTCCAATAATGAAGTGACCCGGTGTCAAAATAGTGCCATCGTCAAGTGCACACAAGGGCCTACTGTTTAAGATAGCCTCGATTTGACAGCACATTGTATTTAGCTCTTCAAACGTAAACCCAATGTTCCCCATATTTTAGTATAGAATTATCTTTGTGCTCTTTATGTTTGCTTCCCATAAACCACCATGATGTGGGGATGCTGGTGGGTTAAAATGCCACTTAATGTTAACAGAAACAAAATGTGTGGTTATTGATTTTTGAAATTTACTCTGGGAGAAACAGTGATGTAGAGATTTTAATTTGTTGTTTGCTCCCACAAAGTTTATGCCGTTATCAGAATAAATGTCAGATGGACATCCCCGACGACTAACAAAGTGTTTTAGAGTTGCTATAAACCCCCCAGTGGTGAGATCACTTATCACTTCCAAGTGTATTGATTTTGTAGTCATGCACACAAACAGTGCCAGGTATGATTTTTTAACTGTGCGTGTACGGATCCCAACAGGTTTGGTTGTTATTGGCCCAGCAAAATCAACTCCAACTCGTGCGAAGACAGGAACCATGGTGACACGGGCAGCAGGGTGATCAGCCATCACTTGTTGACATAGTTCTTTTTGGGAACGTACACATGGTATGCAGCTATGTATGACCCTTTTGATTGTACTGTGACAATGAATTACCCAATATTTTTGTCTGATCACTGACATGGTGACTTCTAGACTAGCATGTAAGTAGTACAAGTGAACCTGTTTTATGATAAAATAAGTATATTTTTAAGTAACAGTATTGAATACTTTTGACCATAAGAGATTTCTGCACGCTGAAGTCTTCCGCCAACGCGTAGCAAGCCTGTATCATCAAGTAATGGATCAAGACTGGCTAATACACTGTTCTTTGCAACTGGTTTGAATGATTTGAGTTGTTTCACTTCATCTTTGAATACAGAGTGTTGTGCGATGCGGATCCAAAAATATACACCTTGATTGTATTCTTGGACAGTGATATGTTTTGACAATCGTCTTGGGTTTCTACAATTGTGACAGAACCGATAGATGTATGCATCGATGCGATTTAGACGTTCATAATTTGATCATTTGGTCAATAAGTCTTGCCCTATTGGTTCAATATTGCTTAACAGTGATACAGAAACGGTAGGTTGATGTCGAAGTTCTTCATTTGTATCTGATACTGTTGTAGTTTTCAATTTGATGTCTGGCCATTGGTTTTGGTCAGAAAGCCAATCAGGTCCATGCCATTACAGATGATTATTTATGAGCTGATCACCTGAAGAACCTCTAGAGGCCAGGTCTACAGGGTTGTCTGCGGAACGTACATGTCTCCACTCAGCTGTTGGAACTAGTTATTTGGCTTACTCGGTTTGAATCCACTGCAATGTGACGGTGGAATCTGTCCACATTGTTACTGCATCGACTTGCAGTTGAAGTGACTCCATTAGTGAATGCATCAACCGTGATAGAAGTGTAGCGCCACACAATTCCAACCTCGGTATTGTGATTTTTTTTCAGTGGAGTGACACGAGTTTTGGATACCAATAAATGCCCAGTATTATTTGAGATGATGTAGATAGCTGCCGCATAGGCACGTTCTGAGCTGTCTGAAAAACCATGTAGAATACAACCTTGTTGGTTGTCCAATATGTTGCCAACATGACGTGGAATTTCAAATTGATGTAGATGTTTGTATGATGTTCGATGAGCAATCCAATGTTCGAGAAGTTCATTTGACACAGAGTCATCCCACTTGGTGCCTGTCTGCCAAAGTCGTTGCATGAGGACCTTTGCAACTACTATCAGTGGTGCCAGCTATCCACACGGGTCATAAGTGCGTGCAATTTCTCCTAATAACTCACGTTTAGTGATGTGTTCCAAACGTGGTATAAGTTCTACCTTAAATGAAAATGTATCTCTTGTAGTGTTCCGTGAAATACCCAACACAGATTCACTATGTTGATCAGGCATAGAAATCTGCAACAGTTGATGCTCGGCTGGAATGTTTGCCAGGAGAGTAGGTGTATTACTGGCCCATTTTCTTAAGTAAAATCCACCACGTTGGATTAGATCATTCAGCTGCTGTATTTGATCCTTGGCATCATTGACATTGTTACAGCCTGACATGACTTCATCGACGTAGAAATCATTCTGGAGTATTCTGGATCTTTCAGGATAATTGGCTTGTTCATGAACAGCGAGTTGAACAAGTGTGCGTAAAGGATGAAATGGTGAAGTTATCAACCCATAAGTGACATTTAATTACTAGGCACCTCTTCAATTTTCCAAAAATTTTCAATTTGGTTCTCAAGTCGCTGATAAGTGGTACTGGTACAACAGGTGATTTCACTGGTTGTGGTCTGTGTTGAATCAGTTTTTATGATGTTATTACGACCAGTAACAATCCAACCAAATCTTGAATTTTGTAGTATAGGTGCACCCTCTGGTCCAAACTATTTACCATCTTGTACAATATCATAAAAGAGTTCAGCGCCTATGAGAATATCAATTTTTCCTGGTAGATGGAACGTTGGGTCGGCTAGTTATACGCTTTGTAATTGATGCAAATTTGATGTGTCTATCTTACCAACAGGAAGATCAATAGTGATACGTGGTGCAACCAAAGCAGTTATTTGATACTCCTTTTTGTTTACACGTGAAGACACCGTGAACTCGGCCTTCTCGCTGACAGTTGTCTCTACTAAGGATATACCGTTGACGATCACTTGAGCATTTATTCTGTCAATGCCAAGTTCTTTTGTCAAAGATGATGTAATAAAATGCGATTATGATCCAGAATCTAGTAGTGCTCGGCATAACACTGTTTGGCCATTTTTTCCACTTACACGTAATAATGCTGTTTACAGTATATCGCTCTGGGATGTGGTCGGGTGTGATACTCCTATATGAGATGTTGTACTTTGTGAACTTTGTTCCTTTCCCTGATCATTTAACGTATCTTCACCCTCTGTTGTACTGGCCTTTCTCATGTTGAGATATAAAAGTGTATGATGTTTTAATCCACAATTTTTACAAGTATTTTCATTTGTACATTGATTTGAACCGTGGTTTGTGCGCAAGCAGTTGAAACATATTTTAGACCTTTTAGCTAAATTTAATCGCTCACTTGGTTTTGCTGTCGTGAATGTATTGCATTTGTAAATTATATGTTTCTGGGGGCACACTGGACACTGACTTGACGTGTTGGTCTGACTATCAGTCGCCACATGCACTGTGGTTCTAACAAACTATTTCGCTTTACCAATACTATTTACATTGTTAGGTTTATATTGTACCATGTTTAATGCTTGTATTCGATTTTCGATGAATTGCTTCAGTTGTGTCCATGTAGGTATTCCTAGGTAAGAAGCGGTAATGATGAGCAATTAGCCTGTCTTTATGTTTGTTAGTTATCAGTTTTCACCGAATGTCGATAATAATACTGGAAAATACAAAATTATAAAACTATTAATAGATTTATCACGACACACATTAAGGGTAAAGCTTTAAATAATGATGGAATAGCTGGATTTGTACTGTGATGGACCGTAGTAGTACGAACAGCAGTGGTCGAGAATTGGAACAGCAGACAAACAGTGACAGATCCAGGAGGCAAAGAGATTATCCCCCCCCCCCCCAATCACTGTAGTTTTCTATTGTTTTACATTGTGTTTAGGCAATTTTGTATTCAATGTTTGTACTTTTGCCCCCCCTCTCCCCACTAAAAAAAAATGTAAGCCACTGCAGCTAAATACTGTCGAAATACGAGATGCGAGTTGTGCAAAATGTGTATTATGGGTAAGTGTGTAATGTAATGTATTTATAAAGAAACTTCCACCAACAGAGCTCAAAAATTCTCCTCCAAATACAGATAATCATATGGACAATAAACAATAACGCTTTATCTACACTACATACGGAATTTTTCTCGACGTTCAGAAGCAACCAACATCTTATCACAACATGATTGGATATCACAACATCGTATACTACTATCTGGAAAAAAGAGTACCTATTAATAATACTCCATTCATGGAAAATAAATGACAACCTCCTCAACTTTATAAAAACATCCTAACAGACCTAAAATG
>SSSL01000519.1:0-68899 GCA_008086715.1 Sitobion miscanthi
CACTTCACACCAACAAGATCAATATGAGCAATCACGAGTTTAAATGGTCAAACTCCAATAAATACTTAGGAGTACACCAGTACACATTGATAAAAAAAACTAATAAAAAAATTTAATTTTTTGTCTTGATGGGTAAAGGACTTTTGTGGTTATTAAACAGGGGGAAGAGTGAGAATTTTTATGCGTTAAATTTTTTAGTAATATCTTTGATGTGTTTGGTGGAGTTAAATTTTTTATCAATGTGTACTCCTAAGTATTTAATGAAATAATAATTAACAAAAATAAAAATGTAAACGCGTAAATTCTTAAAAAAAAAAATTGTTTTATAATTCATGATCTTTTTATTATATGTTACCGTTTGAAAAAAAAAGTTGATAGTGGTTTCACCATAAGGGTGAAAAAAATTAAAATAGTATACAGTTTTAGAAAAGCATAAATTCTAACTGTTTAAAAAAAAAAAAAATCTAAAAAAGTTAATACTTTCCAAATAATTAGTGTAAATCCACTTAATGGATCACCCTGTATACTAGCTAAACCCGTGCACTCCGTTGCCTGTTAAATGTACTAACTCTATATGACTCAAACTTTTTTCAATTTGTTATTTAATATTCGGTATATGGTGTTCAAAATTAATCTTAATTTCCGTTGCCCAGAATAAAAATTCTGATTCGCAGCAGTATATTATCAGGTAGGCAATCTACCTGCAGTAGATCGCGGACACATGCTGTTTGCTGTAAGCGATGATTTAACTCAAAAGTATAAAAGTTGTTAGCGCTTGAGTCGCTTTATCGTACACTGTCGCGATTGTCATTGTTTATCTTGTATTATTTTGTGATTAGTCGAGTTAGTCGCATATCGAAGTTTGTACCAAGCACAGCGAGCGGCTCCACAATTATCAATATTATATTATAAATAAAAGCATACAGTCCACTTAAGTTCTACGTTTTCCTTTATTAAAGGTTTTAGTCTTGCATTAAACATGGTCCATTCGAACCGGACGGAAACCGTATAATATAGTAATTATAGTTGTGTTTATTTTGAGTGCGTCGGTAAAAAGTCACGTGCGTGAGGTAAAATAGGCGTAATAAAAAATTATAGCCTTGTCGAAAAAGTTTCGCACGTGAACGTCGTTTTCGTTAAAATATTAAGAATAATATAGTCGTATATAAAATAATAAAATATTATCTTAGTTATATTAAACCAAAGTATATTCGCGCGTGCGGTTTCTCGTGATTTGAAGAGTATAATATTATAATTTATATCTCTCGAAAGAATATACGTTGGAATATATTCTTGTGCGTATGAAACGTAAAAAGTATAGTATTGTGGTCCATTTAATATTGTATTTCACGTGTGCCCGTTCGAAAAGCTCGAAGAAGATCGATTCCCGTGCCAAGGTCATCTTGATGAAGACAAATGTAAGGTAAGAGAATCTCAATTTCCTAGTATTTTTAAAATACGTACATAAAAATTCCCGATATTCCTATCCCAACATCGAGTGTAATCAGCCGCGCTATGTACAGTACAACAGTCAAATCGTAAAATAAATGCGATAACTGTTGAAGATACGAACGATTACGATATTATTTCAGCGTAGAAAACGAACGATCAAAACGTTCAAAAGCGTATACCTAGTTAAATTATTATCGCTAAAATTCTGCCGTCGTTATAATATAATCTCTTTACGAATCGGTAAATAGACCGCTACTTAGGTACAATTACGTCTTATTGCGCTATAGCCTATATATTTCTTAACCCTCGATATACCGTAAATTATCGATTGCCAGCTGTCACGTATTTATTATATTAATTTATATCGGAAAAATGGTAAACACTCTAAAAGTGCGGCGAGGACAAATTAGAGGCAATTTAACACGATTTTGGACTTATGTGTCTACTCCGGACAATGATCCTAAACAAATAAGTATACGACGATCGAAGATTGAAGAAGCATGGGAAGAGTTTCAACAGGTACAGTCGGAGATGCGGGACGAGGAAGATGTAAATGAACATGAAGAATATCAAGTAGATTTCGAAGAGTTATATTTCAAGGCAATGGCCAAAGCGGAAGAGAGACTTCAACAATCAGAAATAAAAGAAAGCTTGTCCATCGACGCACAAGTAGGAAAAGAAAAAATCGGTGTAAGAGAGATAAGTAATGCCGTACCATCGATAATATTAGCTGCATTACAAATACCCGTGTTCTCAGGTGTATACTCCGAATGGGCTCCGTTCTATGATATATACACCGCACTGGTTCACAATAACAAACACCTGACAACAATAGAAAAATTTATTCATTTACGTGCGTCGTTATCCGACGATGCGGCGAATTGTGTCAAGAACCTAGAGATCACAGTTAATAATTATGAACACGTTTGGAACAGTTTAGTTACGAGATACAATAATAAAAAATTATTAGTGCAAACACACGTAAAAGGTATTTGTGATTTACCTACAGTCAAAGCGAGTTCGTCCACGAGCTTACGACAATTTTCAGATGGTTTACGTGGTCATATATCGGCCTTAAGAGCACTGGATCAACAACCATCAGAGTGGGGACCGTTGTTAACACATATTATATGTACTAAATTAGACGCAGTCACTATAAGCGATTGGGAAACGAAGTGCGGGAGAGACGAAATCAAAAAGGCCGACGAATTAATCGAATTTTTAGAAACACGTTTCCACGTACTAGAAGCAGTTGAATCGTCTAAAAAAATATGCAGTGTTTCGAAAAATGTTAGCGAAATTAATAATTACACAGGTAAAAAAAGTACAAAAAATACCACATCATCTACTTCATTTGTAAACATCTCGGAAATAAAATGTTACGTATGTCAGCTATCGCACACTATATACAAGTGTCCCAAGTTTATCGCACTATCAGCGATCGACCGAATTAAAAAGGTAAACGACCTTAATTTGTGCAACATTTGCCTCCGGCGTCACGACAAAAGGAAATGTCTTGGGCGAAATTGTCTAAGGTGTACCAAGCCACATAATACAATGTTACACGTAAACAATTACAAACACCAACCAAATTCAACGAGTGAAACATCAGAAGCAAACAGTAAAATTGAGGGAGAAACACCTGCGTTAAGCACGGTGACCGCTCACGCATTCGCGTTGGGCGAACAGGTGTTATTAGCTACAGTAGTAGCCCTAGCTGTGAGTCCCTACACGAAAACGACAACATGTCGTGCTTTATTAGACTCCGGGTCTCAGAAAAATTTTATAACAGAAGAAATGGTGTAGACACTACGTTTAAAAAGAAATAAAATTAAACACGTAATCAGCGGTATGGGCGAAATAGTACAACATGCGTCGTCGTCAGTATGGTTAAAAATAAAATTCCGCGTAAGTGATTACGCGGTGTTTCTACCAATGATAGTAGTACCAAAGATCACGGGTCAATTACCTCCGCGAAATATAACGACAACATGTAACGTTCCCGATAACATTAAATTGGCCGATCCACATTTTAGTACGCCCCAAAAAATCGACATATTATTAGGCGCAACGCATTTTTATCAATTTTTATGTGATGGACAAATACGTCCCTCGACGACTGGGCCGTTATTCCAAGAAACAGTATTTGGATGGATGGCCGCTGGAGCAATATCCGAAAATAGTTTATCAAAGGCGCCGACTTCGAACACGTTTTTTAGCGCAACCGATAGTGAATCCACACTAGAGAACGCACTACAACGATTTTGGCTGATTGAAGACGTAAGCGATACACCACTTTATACGATCGAGGAGCGTACTTGTCAAGAATATTTTAATAAGACCGTTATCAGAAATGATGAGGGACGTTTTGTCGTGCACCTACCGTTTCGGGTCGATTTAATAAAACTAGGAAAGTCGTACGAAATCGCAAAACGTCGCTTCTTAGCAATAGAACGTAAGTTCCAAAAAGATAAGAAATTAAAGGAAGAATATTTTTCCTTTATGAAAGAGTATGAGTCATTAAACCATATGGAACGGGTAGATGAGAGCGAATTTGAAAAAGAAGATCAAACGTGTTACTTGCCCCACCACGCCGTTAGAAAAGATAGTAGCACGTCTACAAAGTTGCGGGTAGTGTTCGACGCATCTTGCAAAACAGATAACGGTATTAGTCTTAATGACGTGTTATTAAAGGGCCCGGTTATCCAAGACGATTTACTATACATTATTTCGCGATTTCGAACTCATAATTACGTTTTAACGGCCGACATAATTAAAATGTACCGGCAAATATTAATGACTGATAAACATCGCGATTATCAAAGAATATTATGGCGCACGGACCCTAATCAACCTATACAAATATATCGACTGAACACGGTCACATATGGCACGGTACCCGCATCATATTTAGCGACAGGTTGTTTACAAGTATTAGCCGAAACGGTAAACGAACAATACCCATACATCACGCCTATTATCAATCGAGATTTTTACATGGACGACATATTGACCGGAGCCGACACGAAACAGGAAGTAATTAAAATACGCGACGGCTTGATTGTGGTTATGAACAGTGCCGGTCTAAAGTTACGAAAATGGTCATCAAACGACGCAAGTTTAATAACATCAAGTCTACCTAGCGAAGATATAGAAATATCAAATAAATACGAACTTAAGTATTCTGTGAAAAAAGTATTAGGTTTATTCTGGGACGCTTCGTCAGATATATTCAAATATAACGTGCGTGAGAATAAAAAGGTAGATAGGATGTCTGTTACCAAACGCGAAATGCTGTCCGATATAGCTGCGATCTTCGACCCGCTGGGTTTAGTCGGCCCATTAATAGTGCGAGCAAAATTAATATTACAAGCGTTATGGCGTGAAAAGATTGATTGGGACGAACCCGTTCCAGTGCACATACGCGAACAATGGTTTGAGTATCGAACACAATTATCCTCGTTAAACAGGTTATCAATAACACGCAAAATCACGAACAACTTAAAATCGTGTGTTATTGAGGTCCATGGGTTTTCGGACGCTAGTACATTGGCGTATGGATGTTGTTTATATTTAAAGTGTACGGACAACGCGGGCATTCATCATACTAATTTAATATGTACAAAATCCAAAGTGGCGCCTTTAAAAACATTATCATTACCTCGGTTAGAACTTTGTGCGGCACTGTTATTAACACGTCTAGCGTATAAATTAATACCGAAATTACAACTAAAAATTAGTCAACAGTATTTTTGGACCGATTCAATGATAGTATTGGCATGGATCGCTTCACCTTCGACGAAATGGAAAACGATTGTTGCACAACGAGTAGCTGAAATACAAAGCAAAACAACAATGGGCGAATGGAAACACGTTAGTACATGCGACAACCCGGCTGACGTGATATCTAGAGGTTGCTGTCCGTCTAAATTAATCAATTTAGATTTATGGTGGTCGGGTCCCAAGTGGTTGACTGAAGATAAATTAAATTGGACAGAAAATTCAGACACTCACCGTAAATTAGACAATATTCCGGAAAGTAAAGAAAATATTATCAACGTTATGTGTGTCATTGATCACGATGATTTTGTGTTAAACAAATATGAATCATTGACTAAGTCAACCGCGTACTGCATACGGTTTATAAATAACGTGCCTTTCGCGTAAGAATAATAATATTAAATTAACAGGTTTGCTACAACCAGAAGAGTTGGAAAAGGCAACTTTGAAATTAATAAAATATACGCAAAATATCGGTTTTGTTGACGAACTGCGAGAACTATCGATCGGTAAGGCTGTCTCGACCCACAGTAAACTTTTTCATCTTCGACCATTTATCGATAGTAATGACGTCATTTGCGTTGGCGGCAGATTGAAAAACGCCGCGACAATCGACATTTTTCAACGTCACCCCATCGCATTACCCGCGAACTGTTTATTTGCGAAAATGTTATTTAATGAACAGCACATATTTCTAATGCATGGTGGACCACAGGCTTTATTATCAGCTATTCGGTTAAAATACTGGCCACTTAACGGTAGAAATCTAGCGCGTAATACGGTTCACAAATGCATAAAATGTTTCCGTAATAAACCTATTTTCGTGCAACCTATTATGGGCGACTTGCCCAGTGACCACGTGCAACCAGGACGGGCATTTTCAAAATGTGGCATAGACTTCGCCGGTCCGTCCGTTAATAAAATCTAGTTCGTTACGTAAATCACCGATTATAAAAACATACGTATGTATTTTTGTGTGTTTAACGACCAAGGCCGTTCATATCGAGGCAGTTAACGATTTAACGACAAAAGCATTCTTGAACGCGTTAAACCGTTTTTTCGACCGTCGTGGTAAGAGCATTGTCATATATAGCGATAATACGACAAATTTTGTTGGTGCCAATAATAAATTTTTTTTTTTTTTTTATTTTACATATGCACATACACAATCTATACATTTTGCACAATAAGCGTATAAGATAAGAGTAAAAAAAAAACATGGATTGCTTGAGGAAGAAGCCACCCATTAGTGACACTTACTTACTTGGCGTTATATTAGGGTAATTGCGGTATAATAATTTAAATGGTCACGACACCATTTCCTTTTAAGTCTACGTTGTGGATTTCCTGGTAGTGAGAAGGTATGTAGCTCTTTTATTAGAGGGTTAGGGTGATTTTCAAGTCTGTCGAAAAACCGTTTTGTAAATAGTTTCACTTCAGTTACAACAGGTAGGATACCTAGATCTTGGTGGAGAGTTTCATGAGAGACGTAGAAGGGGGCGTTAGCGATTTTTCTAAGGGTAATATTCTGAAAGACTTGAATTTTGTTTAAATTGGATTTTTAGCCGATCCCCAGAGTTGTAATCCGTATGTCCATATTGGCTTAAGGAGAGTTTTGTATACAAGTAGTTTTGTTTTTAGGCTAGTAAATTTATTTTTTGATAAAATTGTTTTAGTGATCTAGATCGAGCATTAAGGATTAATCTTTTGGCTCTTATATGATTGTTCCAAGTTAATTTTTGGTCAAGGATTAATCCTAAATATTTAACAACATTGAGTGGTGGGATTGGTGTGTTATTTATTGTAACATTTGGACATTGACCGTGTCTGAGGGTAAAAGTTGTATGAACCGACTTGCTGTGATTTACTTTTACACGCCATTTTTCATACCATTTGGATTGTAAATTTAAATGAGACTGTAAATTAGAAGAGGCTATGATTGGATCGTTATGAATTGAAAGAATTACTTTGTCGTCTGCGTAGTCGGCAACAGTGGTGTTTGGAGTTGTTGGCTGGTCAGAGGCATATATGTTAAAGAGCAAGGGGGAGAGGATTGCTCCTTGAGGTACACCGGCGAAAATCGGGGTTATATTTGAAGTTGATGAGCCGTAACGTATTTGGAAGTGGCGATCTGTGAGATAGGATTTGATTAAAAGAAAGAGCGGTGGGGGTAAAAATTTGCGAAGTTTGAACAGTAGACCCTCGTGCCATACTCGGTCGAAGGCCTGGGATATGTCTAAGAAGACAGCTGTGCAATAGCATTTTTTTTCGAGAGATGTACTTATAGCATCAACCACTCTATGGACTTGGTGAATCGTGTTATGTTTAGCTCTAAAGCCAAATTGTGCAGTAGGGAGTATATTGTTTTCGATTATATGAGGAGACAATCGTTTAAGAATTAGCCTTTCACAGATTTTTGAAAGGTAAGGTAAGAGACTGATAGGTCTGTACGAGTTCGGGGTATCTGGAGGTTTTTCCGGCTTGGCAAACATGACTATTTGTGAAAATTTCCAGCTTAGTGGAAAATATGAGAGTCTTATGATTGCGTTGTAAATATAGGTTAGGAGCACAATAACCTTTTTTGGCAGCCATTTAGCGACTTCCGCTGTGATCAAATCGAAGCCAGGAGATTTCTTACGAGAACACTTAATTATCATGTTTTTTACTTCATTGGGTGTGAAGTATTTTACCGGGCAAGCGGGTGGTAGTGGAGAGTTTAGATATCTTTCAACATTTTCTAAGTGTTGTGGAATAAGGATATCATTATGTGGTTGGAAGGTTTCATATAGATGAGATTGAAATACAGCGGCTTTTTCGTTATCTGTGATAGCTAAAGTATTGTCTGCATTTTTTAGTGGGCACGATGGAGTTTTGTATTTAAGCATTCGCTTGGTTTCTTTCCAGAGACTACCATTTGTGCTAGAAAGTGATTGTAATTTTTGTTCGAATTCATTTGTTTTATGTTTAGCTAGGACCTTTTTCAGTGAATTAGCTAATTTATTGTATGCTGATTTGTGGGATGGGAGCCGGGATGATTGGTATCTAGCTCTAGCTCTACGTTTTTCTACAATAAGGCTCCGAATTTGTTCGGGAACGAGTTGGAAATTAGAATAAGTGTTAGGTGGATTGTCTAGTTTAGTAGCTGCCCAAGCAGCTGACTGTATGAGAGTTGTTAAATTATTTACTGCTTCGTCAATATCAAGATTAGATTTTAGTTTGACTTTAAGACTAACTTGTTCGTTTAATATATTTTGAAATTGTAAACGGTTAGTTTGAGGAGAAAATAATCTAGGTGTTTCAGTACGAGTTAGTGGGGTTGCAGAAATATTGAGTAATACTGAGGAATGATTCGAGTTTAGATCTAATATATTATTAACAGAACAGTATAAACTGCTGGGTATTTTTGCAACAAAAATGTCCAGAATATCTGGTTTTTTTCTAAGGGATGAAGGCCAGTAAGTGGGTTTTGGTGGAGAAAGTATATTAAGATTATTTATGTTGATAAAATTATGCAGAACAACGCCACGAGGGTTGTTTACGCGACAGCCCCAAGCTTGATGCTTGGCATTAAAGTCCCCTCCTATAATAAAATTATTCTTAACTATGTTAAAAAAGTCGGTGAAGATGATATTAGTTATATTATGTCGGGGAGGAGAGTAGAAGGCTCCTATGGTAATTGGAATACTATTCAATTTAATCAATATCATACAAGACTGTATGTGGTCACGACAGTAGGTGGGGAGTGGTTGGAAATGAATAGTGGATTTGATGAAGATCGCTACACCGCCATGTGCTGTGTTGTCTGGATGATTGACTTTCAGTAAGATGTACCCGGGTATGTGGAAATTGGAATATTTAGTGCAATGTGTTTCGGTAATGAGCGCAATGTCTATACGTCTGTGATATAATACATTTTGTAACTCGTTAATATGGTTTTTGAGACCGTTTGCGTTAAATTGTAAAATTACGAGTGATTTGTTAGTGGCTAAGCTATTCATTTTTTTTATCTAATAAACTGGAAATAACTTTAGTGAGTAATGTAATTAATGGGTTAATTAGGAGTTTAAATTCGTTTAGAAAACTTGACATTTGTGTATTTGAATCTATAATTAATGGAGGAGTATTTTGGGGAGGGGGTTGATTCTGAGTGGCTTGAGCATACGTTTGAGAATAAGTTGGATAATTGGGTGGAGTGTCAGTTGGTGGGTGGCTGTCTTTAACATCATTTGATTTAAACTTAAGATTATGTTGATTAAAATTATTTGTATTTGGTTTCTTACGGAGCTGGAGCTCTTTGTATGTTGAACAGCCCTTATAGTTCGCCGGGTGATTGCCGGAACAAAGAGCGCATCTCATAGGATCTTGACGCGAGTTTGGGCAGGCAGATGAGTGATGATTGTTTCCGCAGCGGACGCAGCGAGGCATATATCCGCAATATGCTTTGGTGTGACCATAAGCTTGGCAGTTTTGACATTGGCTTATGATCTTTGGCTTGTGAGGCTCTTCAATTTTGATTTTTGTATGTAATAAGGAATCCAGTTGGTATATACCATGTGAGAAATCTGTGGGTTCTAAGTCGATGAAGAATAGTGGAAGGGGGTGTTTATTGATTCGGTGTAATACTTGGGTAACTTGCCTTACTTCGAATAGTCGTACTTCCAGTTCGCTTTTAATTAGTTCAGTCGGAGTAGAGGGATGTAGGTTACGCAGAACTACGCGAGTTGGTTTATCTTCATTTAATTGATAAGTGTGGAACTCGGCTTTTTCTTTCCTTAGAAAATGCACTACAGTTCTATAAGAATCTGGGTTCGATGTTTGGATTTTTAATTTGTCCGTAGTAGATTTGCAATAAAAATTATCGACACCAATCAAATTTATTAGTTCGGTACATAAGCCCGGGAAATCTTCGACTTCTTTAATAAATATTGGAGGAGGTGGCTTGTTTGCGGGATGAGCAGGGACTGAAGTGGTGGGCTGTGATTCTTCGAAGATAATATCTTCATTGGATGTTTCAGCTGCGCTGAGTAATTCAAATTTGTTTGGTGAAGAGAACAGTTTTTTTTTATGTTGCACTATTGGTGATAAGGGGGGATCAGAATTAGAGGAAGAGAGGTTTCTTTTCTTTGTTACGATCCATTTATCGTTTGTTGAGTTATTACTCAATTTAGGTAATGTTGTCATTGAACGCTTATCTGGTAATTGTTTATCTTTTTTGTCCTTAGTTGTTGAGCTCATAATTACCCAATTATTATTAATTGTCGTATATTAGTAAAATTTTTATTATGATAGAAACGCGAGTGTAATCGCAGGTCCAAAGGTCACCGCGAGTAACGGTGCCTTGGATGTGAAATTATTTATACAAACAGACACTGTACTATTTAGCGCACTTATAGTTAATATATACCAAACTGGGTACTCCCTGTATACAAGGGGTCAGTGAGTTGAGCTGACGGTGCAGGGTTTGAAGTGTTCAAAAACCACGTTGAGTAGTAGAAAATACGTAAAAAACGGTTCGGATTTACGCGATAAATCGAACATAACACGGGACACCATAAAAGCGTGTGCGTACAGTACGACTGTCCGCGCGTGACTGGAATAATAAATTAAAAGAAATATATCAATTATTCCAGTCAAAACAATCGCATGAAGATTTGCAAAGAAATTTCACAAATATTGGTGTCAAGTGGCAGTTCATCCCTCCTCGTTCCCCACATTTCGGTGGACTGTGGAAGGCTGCGGTCAAATCTATGAAAATACTATTAGGAAAGGTATTAGGCGAAGCTCATCTAACCTATGAAGAATTATGTACTGTACTAACGCGTGCTGAAGCCTGCTTAAACTCGCGTCCCTTAACCACCTTATCTACTGATCCTTCTGATCCTAGCCCCCTTACTCCTGGGCACTTCCTTATAGGAGATTCTCTCACCGCGGTAACAGAGGATGACGTAACCGCTATACCAGTTAATCGACTAACACGATGGCGTAGAGTTACCCATATTCACAGCAGTTATGGCGCGTTGGAGTAAAGAGTACTTATGCCAACTTCAAGAGAGGTCCAAATGGTCTAAAGAGAAGGGTCCGAAGCTGAATGTGGGAACTGTACTTCTAGTGAAGGAGGACAATCTACCCCCATTGCAATGGCGATTGGGACTAGTTGAACAAATCTATCGAGGATCCGACGGAGTCATTCGGTCAGCAGAGGTTACGTCAGCAGGTCGTAAGTTGAAAAGGGCAGTTCGAACGTTGTGCCCACTTCCTTTTGAGAGTAATATTGATTAAAAGGGTATAAAAAAAAAAATTTATAATCTAAGAAATTCCTAATTATTACACAATATGAAATTAAATAATGTCAGATTATAGTATGTGACGTTTTATTGTTACTTTGTCTTTATTTATAAATTATATTGTATATGCATATGTTTTTAGGTTCGCACTTTTTTATTTTATTAGCCATTTATTAATTAATTTATTTGTTTTGATACTATTTACGTGTTTGTTGAATACGTTTGTTCACTGAGATTTGAAACTAATTTATTTGTATTACTATTGTAATTATTTATATATTTTTTTTTATTTATTTATATGCCTACGATATATGTATAATTCGTATCTTGGGCTAAAATTATTATTATTTTTATTGTTTATGTTGAAAATGAACATTTTCAATGCCGGGAGTATGTTAGCGCTTGAGTCGCTTTATCGTACACTGTCGCGATTGTCATTTTCATTGTGTATCTTGTATTATTTTGTGATTAGTCGAGTTAGTCGCATATCGAAGTTTGTACCAAGCACAGCGAGCGGCTCCACAATTATCAATATTATATTATAAATAAAAGCATACAGTCCACTTAAGTTCTACGTTTTCCTTTATTAAAGGTTTTAGTCCTGCATTAAACAAAAGTTATACCAAGTTTGTCGTATTCTACCTATAGTGGATTAAAAAAAGCAATTAATATAAAATCATAAACTAACAATACTAAAATCAGATTAATTTCTTTTTATAGCATTTAATGTTCAAATTTGACATAATTTATCAAACTTAATATTTAATAATTATTTTGTTGTTAAGATTTATTAAATGATCAACTTTTATATTTAAGGATATAAAAAAATTAACCAATCCGAGCTAAGTGCTACTAATGGGTGACTTCTTACTCACGCAACTTCATAATATTATTTTATTCTAATTTCACGTAACTTTGATTGATTGTGATTAAATGTATAGATTGTATATTTCTTGTAAAAAAAAAAATATTTAAAATTTTAAAAAGGTTCCACGTAAATAGGCTAGGTATAAATTACTTTATTCACAATAATATCATCAAATATACTTGTTGTTGTTGTGGAATCAGTGCCATAATTTAAATCGACGAATCTTTATTTCAGAGCAAAAGAAAGAAAATACCGACATGGGACTGTGGTATAACGAAGTGGAAACAAACAACCACTTCGACAAAATACAGGCAGTGGTGAAGTAACAGATGACGACTTTTTCTAACATGTGAGAAATTATGGGGAAAGAATTTAGGACATTGAGTTTTAGGATTTATTGGAAACACATATGAACATAAGTATTATATTACTATCTTAACATTAGTAAAAATATAAATGATAATATTGTTTCAAATATGTGTGTAGCTTTTTCATGACGATAAAATTGTTATATTCTAAACGTTTTAGGTTAAAAGATATATATATAAAAAAAACATCAACAGTTCAATAGTTAAAACTAATACAATGATAACATATTTTCAGCGGCAAAGAATAATAATTTTACTAGTTAAATATTAATTTAAATATATATAGGATAGTCCTATCGGTACATCAAAACAAACTAAAATTAACTATATGACCCTGTTGGTATAATTAAAACAAAGTATGAATAGTAAATTTTATAAAACAAAATTGCAGGGGTAAATTAAACGTAGTGCGTCTGAGCTATATTCATTAATCTCATCCATCTCTGGTAGGTAATCATTGCCCACTGGTTGTAAGTTCTTGAGTTACATCTATTTTTAAATCCATTCCCAATTCTTCAAAAAATGTGTACTTGTATCCACTCTGAAATGATAAAAAATTATAACACAATGCTACTCCATGCAAACATCTTCAAATAAGGAATGTACAATGAGTTATCTATACTAATAGGCAGTCATGTAAAGTACTTGAGTAAAAATATATGATAAAAGTATTCAATATATATCTATGTATTATTTTTAACAGAAAAAAGCTTTATCACTACAACGAACAATGATCTCTAAGAAATTTTCAAAGTGTTCCTGAATAAATATTTGTGTAGATATTCAGGGTGTAACAGAGAGAACTGACTTTTGGAATAACTTTTTGTTCTTATTTTTATTTTAAAATTGTTTTGTTGCATACAATTTATAGGGTATATTCTTAAACTATTTAGTAATCATATAATTTAAAAAAATTTTGCATACGTTTAAGTAGCATAATTAATTTTTTTTTCTTGGTTAGTTTTTTGTTTTCTCCTTATACATATATAAACATGTACGGGTTATCACTTCCAGTGGACTTAGTATAATATTTCTTAGTAGTCATGAATTGATCAGCCTTGTCGTTCTGTTGTCTGATATGCTGCGACAATAGACATTGCGCGATTTTTTGGCCAGCGTTGATAGTCTCAATGTTGGACTCACTAACACAACCCCACAGTTGTAAGAGCGGACTGGGAACAAAAGTGGCCCCGCTGGAAAAGACAATTTGGCCTAATATTGGCTAATAATAAAATATTATAAGTTATGGGCCCAAATTTATTCAGGAGCCAAAAGTTAACCACACCATGGCGAAGTCGATCCACCAGCCACCCTAGCCACTGCCCACTCCGCCCACAGGTGTACTCCATAGGTTCATATTAGTTTAAATATTGCTACGCATATAGTAGACGTTGCTTTGTAAGATCTAATTCGGAGTTCTTCCGACCACTCAATAATCTTAGATATTTTTCAGAATCGTCTTTTGGGATGATCTATTGATCCAATAGTATTGAACCTTCAAACACTTTTACGAATGTGTAATTGACGTTCACCGATTTGTCACTGTTGATTTTGATTTTCTAACGTTTTGTAGAGTTAGAAACGTGTCTGTTGGTGTTCATCATTGATAGTCTGCTGTTCTTCATCAGTTACCATTGTAGCTATAACATCGGTAAACATGGATATAATCAGGGGCGCCATTTGGGATATCGCAGGTTACACATTGGCGGCCCTATTTTTCGCCGTATCATATTGGCCTGCCTTAATTTTATGCTGGCGCTGATGCCTGATGTATCAGTTAAATTGAATTAATTGAAATAATTAATAAAAGCAAAAAATAATTTATAAATAAGGGGATACACATAGATATGCTTAGATATTAAAGAAAGAAAATGCATATTAATGAATAATGATATTATACTTTTACCATAGTGTTATCACTTAAAATATTAATTATTTTTTAACCCTAGTAGTAAGGTTATAACTGTAGCCTGGTGGTAGAAAAATGTGGCCTGGTAAAAAATTTGGCAGCCCTATTTTAAAACTAGAAATGGCACCCCTGGATATCATTGAATTGTTGTTGGTTAGAATGCCATCTGAATAAAGTATGTACGAAAAAGTTACCCGAACACTGCTGATATCTTTTTCCAGAAAGTTATTGCTTCTTCGTCTATAGTCTATAGTCTATCAACATTTTTAATCAATTAAAAAGAATGTTTTGAATAATTGTGATAAGCTCGGAAGAAGCGATATCGGTCTGTAAGTGGCATGATTAATTGCGCTCGTTTCTATTGTTAAGGAATCATTCTTTTTGAAAGATGGAATTGTATATGTGTGTTGGATGAATAATAGCTTTTTTAGGTAGGTACCTAGTTTTGTCAGTATTTTGTGGTTTATTTAAACATACAATTTAATACCAGATGACTTTTTTTGAATTCATATCGATTTCTTTTGCCATATTTTCGAGTATTTCGATCAATGGTTGACATTGCTCCATATAGAGTTCAGGAACGATATTTTTCGTTTGGATATTGAAATTCGAGTTCCAGATGACGTGCTTACATTTCAGCTTTGCCATGGTCATAACCCGCCCATGATTCATCTTCCTTGAGAATTGTTGGTTCATATAGACATAAATAATAGACTTATTCATTGTTTAACCTTCTAATACACAATTATATACACTAAAAATATTTGAAAAAGTACTTGGACAAGCTTTAAGGTTTTTTAAGTTTTACATTCTCAACGAATCTGTGTCTAAAATCAAATACGTATTCATTTTAGTTTATATATTCTATTGTAATTTTATCATGTTAAAAAAAAATTGAAATGTTATATTGATATATTTTGAACTTTCTCAACTGAATATACTTTGAAAACTTTTAACGGATGACTAGTTAGAGATAATTATGAGTAAAGTTAAAGTTATAGTTAAACCAAGTTGTATAGTTTAAAAATCTCCGTATAATTATACTCAAATACATATTATACTACAATTATATGTATTTATACTCAAATATTTTTTTTACTGAAGATTCAAATACGTATTGTGATTACTTTTCAAAATAAGTACATATTATCTTTATCTGTATTCTGAACTTGAATACTTTTGAAAAATATCATTTTCAAGACCGATAATTAGGCTTAAATTTATAATATACTATTAATTTATATTTTCAAAATGTTCTAGATTTCTAAATATAATGTATCTCGTTTTATTTTTATTTCTTATAAGTAAAATATTGTGTTGGAGTAACTATAAGAATATGCTTCATACTCTTCAATAAGTATGAAACGAGAATAAAAACGTACAAGTTAATACGATACGAATATTATAATACATGTAGCTTAACTAAGCATATTCAGAATCCTACAATATTTAGGAATTTATGCAATAATTGATTCACATGTGTTTTAAAAATGTGTAAATTATTGTTTAATGATTAAATAAGACTATGATTTTTATTGATGACTGAAAACATATAATAAAGAATTAAATCATTTCTTACCCAAAAATAATTTATATTTCTTTTTAAAAAAATCTAAATGAAACGGTACTATGCCTAAAAAGAAAAATTATAAAAAAATTAATCAAAATATAGCCGTGTTGAAGCAGTCGAACGCTTTGACAAACGTTGATATTGTTGCTCTCAAATTTGTTTTAAGATGGCCGATTGATCATTTTACCATTCGTAATTTATTTTAATCATGAATAATCATTAATAAGATAATTATGAACAAGAAGTATACTAAATAATATTCCATGTAAAATTTGCTATTCCCTACAAAATATAAATTAGAACAATAGTCCTTAAAATAATGATAAAAATACAAATATATTTAAAATTAAAAACTGAGATTTATAAAAATGTATTTCCTATAATTAATTTAATATCAGTATATATACAACTCAAATTAAAATATTCGTCAATCAAATAACTTACCCATAGTTTTCATTCTCAACACGTAAATATTATAGCTTTCGAATCTTAATAAATTGGCTGTAAACATTATTTTATAAAGTTAATATGCCAGTATTTTGAAGCTATTATAAATTCTGAGTTTAGAATATATTATTAGACAACTTTAGGTTTTATTCTTTGATGCATGATATAATGTAGTAAAAATTTTCCAAAATTTTACATTAATTTAAAATTTAATCTAGATGATATTATGAATAAACAGTTTTCAATGGTTGTTTAATATTATCCTTTATTGCATATAAAAGCCACAAATAGATGTAAATGTAAATAAAAAGGAAAAATTATTTGAGAAATAAATTAAATCAAATAACTTTTTCTAAGGGTTATAGGTATTTGATTAGATTTTGAATTCTTTGTACATTCCCTATGTTGAATATTATATATTATATTGTATGAAAGACGTACATAATGTATGTAATATATGTCAGAAATTAGGTAGAGATACACGATAGATAATAATATATTACAGATCAAATGCTCTAAAATATCTATAATATATATGAATAATAAATATAGAATAGCATACGTAATTCTAAATTTTTCACTCGATCTATGCTCATCTTTTTTACTAAAAATAATTTAAACAAAATACACAAAAGTTAATAAGTAACTGCCTGATATAAAAATTATTTAATAACGTAAAAAATTCTAATTTTCTTTTTTTCATTGATGAGAACTCTCAATTACATCAGATACTCATCATTGTATGCGCACTTGCGCCGCCCCATCTCAAAAACCGTTTCAGTAATTGCTTTTAAATGGCCTAATGAAGTGGTATGACTAAAAAAGGTCCATTTTTTGAAAATTAACAGACGCAAATAGTGTTTGAGGTGAAATTTAGAAAATGTTACCATTCATAGAAATTACTGATACAAACATTCAGTTTAACTTTCATCTATATTCTGTATTCATTCACTGTTACATTTAAATAATAATTAGTCTCAATAAATCTAATAGGTAATGTGAAAATTCAAAAACTCCATTAATTTATCCACTCTTTATCAATTAATTTTTCAAAATAAACTTACTCGGGTAATCTAAATTCAAAAATAATATGACAGTTAATAATTTTTATCATAATTCATGCTTTTAATTCGAGTACCTAATTCGACACTATAGCAATAATAGTTTTCTTCAAAAGAATGTTAGAATTCAAATACAAATATATAGGTAGTATAAAACAAAGTCCCACTGTCTGTCTGTATGCTTAGATTTGCGTGTATCAATTTGAATTTTTGCACATTGCCTACAAAGGTGGCTAAGTTACACTTATAGCCGCTCATCGGCATGTCGTTGCCTACTTGATATGGCTTTCGCAGATTGTCCGCGATCCCACATAGTCGGATTGCCTACCAGGATGTCTGAGTTGCACTAACTTCAACGAGTTCCACCCAAAAGGAGTTGAATAATCACAATTTTTTTAAGAGTTGTAATTTTTTACAGGCATCATAGTGAGCGGGATAAGCTAGTAATATTTAATTTGTTTTATTTCCTCGACTTTTGTCTCTATTATCAGATAAGATTGAGTTTTCATATATTATTATTTTATGAAGTGCAATAATTAAAAGTTAAAACTCAAGGGTTTCTGTTGTAGAAACAATGACAACAGCGGATTGTTAATAACCTAAATTAGTTAAAAAAGAATTTTAACTTACTCTGAAGGTGGCCGTATAAATTTTTGTTCAAATAAACTATAAATCATAAATGTGTATTTTAAATTAGAACATAAGTTGTCATTTTGCAAACATTTATCATAGTTGTTAAAAACATAGGTACTTACAATAATATTTTACTGCATATGAAATATATAAAATAATTTTATTGTTAATTTATAAATATTTCAAAACATTAATTAAGTAACATTATTGATTTATAATTGAATACCTGCTTTGTAGTGTATTATCTACATAGGCGCAACTAGACCTCTAAAATGTGGGGTGCTACAATATTTATAATTTATGGTATTTCAATATGATTATGATAGTTAGACCTAAAAATAACAAGGGGTGAAAAATTAGAACTTTGGGGTGCTAACGACCTTTTATCACCACCCTAGTTGCGCCAATGATTACCTATCTAAAATAGTATAATATTTTGTGACAAAATGTGTACCTAAGTCCTGACTACATATCTATTATCTAAAACAATTTTTATCAAATACTAAGCATTACCTATGTTAAATTTTATTTATAGGAAAATTTTCGATGTATTTATTTTATATGTTTTAACTTATTTAGATTCATTTGAACGTAGGAATCTATCTGTAGCATGTACAATATTGAATAGTGTACATTTTATAAAAAAAATGTGTACTTATTGTGACTAGGTAGAAGCAACGATATGGTTATAATTTATTGTTTTTTCTAATAAATAGATAGTTTAGATATCTCAAAATTATATAAAATACCGGTATCTTCATGTCTGTCTAAATAATTATCGATTGTTTCTTCACTTTTTGGTGAGCCTAAAAAAAAGTATGCATTAATTGTTTATAAAAATATTTTTTAACTACCTATTTTTCGGTTGCGACATGTTCATGATGATAATGTTTTTAACATTAGATATTAATTTAAGTTTGATTATGGAAATTATTAATTATTATTTATTAGATAGCTACAAACATAATGTGAGTAAAAATTACTTACAACTCGTGATTGGATATTATTACAATAATCATATTAAATATAATTTTATTACTATGTTAATGAGTCCAATTCACATTATAATTAATACCTTTTGATTTAAAAATGAACCCCGGTTTTCATGTCAAAATTATTGTCCTATTTATACCTTCTGGACTAGCACAAATTTCTTAATTGTTAGAAAAATTGGATATAGCTCAAATTATGAAACCAACAAATAATGTATTAAGTAACAGCCAACATGGTTTCAGATCGGTCACGTGGCTGTTCTACTCTACTTATAACTTATCACTTCAACAATTTATAGACGACTCTTTTATGAAAATTTGTCTATTTGATGTAATATAAGTACACTGATTTTAAGAAGGCCATTGATGGGTTTATCAGGAACTACTGACTATCAAATATTGTATTGGATAAGTTTTACTTACAATTCTACAAGATGAATAAAGCATTTAGTCGGATTTGTGTTGAAATTGGGGTATGTGCCTAAATACTCATAAATGTATATAATTCACATGTATTCCATAAGTAGGTTATGTCCAATTTAGAACAGTTTTATCATTCACAGATCTAGACATAACTTTAACCAATAATTTAAATTTCCGTGATCATTTTGGATGTGTTGTGAGACAATCATCAAACATATTGGGCTTTATTATGTGCCATTCGTCTGAATTTGAAGCTTTGAGATTATCCCAGCTCCTGCAGTATTGTGCGTTATTTATGTTTATTCTATAATACCGATCTTTTATCTGGAACCGTTCTATATCCATGTATTATAAGTATACCAGTAAATATTTAAAAAAAACTCCGCTCTTCCTAGTGTTATATCTCTATGTAATACACTCTCGACGAGAATTTATGTTTTCTTCTCATCCTTAATTGATATATTAAATTCTTACTCGAACAATGTTTATATGAAATAATAGGTATGACTACCAATATTTTAGTACTATATTTTAGATACTTATTGTATGAAATGTTGTATTTTTTCTGTAATATTTGTCTAGTTTATAAACTGTCTGCACTGGCCCCGTTTTATTCAATTGAATAAATTATTATTATTATTATAACCCTTCTGGACTAGCTCACATTTTTAGAATTCTGTTTTATTCTATATGCTTTGAATTTTTATCATTCTTTTAAAAGTATATTATGTAGTAGGGACATATTGTAAAAATAATTTTAACTAGATAGATGCAACAATCGTGTTATATTTTATTTTTGCATCTTAAAACTATATCTAATAGATAACTTAAAATCATATTTTAATACCTGTGTTATCACGATGCGTAATATAATCTTTATTTATAGGTAGGTCTAAAAAAAAGAATGCATTAATCGTTTATAAAAATATTTACTAATTATTTTTCGTTTGCAACATAGTCATGATAATAATGTTTTTAACATTGGATATCAATTTAAGTTTAATAATGGAAATCATTAATTGTTAGATACAATCACAATGTGAGAAAAAATTACTTACAACTCATGACTGTAAATTATTACAATAATCATATTAATTTTAATTTAATTACCTACTATATTAATAAATTTAATACATAATGTAATCTATACCTTTTGATTTAAAAATAATCCAATTAATCCATGGCTTTGGATTGTCAAATATGGAGCCCAATCTTAGGCTATTCTCTATTAGTAATTAGATGCCTATTTTTTGGATTTACCAAAATTATTTTTAAAAAACTAATGTAATTATTGATTCAATAATAATAAAAAAGGTGGGTAAGTGGATGTCGTTCTGCTTTACAGTGGGTTACTAGTTGTCGCCGTAATGGATGGTGTTAAATTTGAATTCAATGATATAATATCATTGTATAAGAAAAACGATTCTGAGCGAAAACGGTCAGTCAACCTATGATATTAACAAATATATTTGATATAATATACAATATAAATACAAACAAATATAATATATTGTATGATATATAACAATGAACATTTTGAGAAATGTGCAATTATAATTCCTACAAAAATAACATATAGATACATAATATTATATTAACCAGTACAATACATATAAACATGTACCCGAAGAGTATATATATTTATATACAAAAAAAAATTCAAAAACCTCCATGTTTAAGTGTTAAGCAAGTCAGTCATCACCGTCTAAGGCGAAACCAAAATGAGCAATCCGTTTTCTTATGTAAAAAGTGTAAAGTCGAAAACCGTGTTGGAGTGTCTAGAAAGTCTGTCATCTCAAATCAAAATCTATTAACTTTCAAGTTAGCTACCTAGGTAGGCTGTCCGACTTCGTCGGGTAGCGAACAATGGCTAGCTGCTATAAGTGAAGAGAAAAAATAGTATTTTCCAAAAACCCAATCACACAACATTCGATATAATTTACGAAAAATAAAACAAATATGTATTTATTGTGTGATATAATAACAATGACAATTTAAAGAAAATAATATGTGTTAAATTCCTAATAATTTAAATAACATATAGGTACATAATATATAATATACAGTCAAATATTGTAATATTAACATTTATATTATTATATTATTTATGAATTATAACGTGAAAAAAAATGCAAAAAATGTCGTGTGAAGAGCAGCCGTGTTACGGAATGCGGCACAGCCGGTAGTCACCCGTATAGCGTTATGATGGATTCGAACCCGGACCTGCCTAATATGCTACGTTTGGGGAACCTACGTCTAACCTTTCGAACCACAGTCTGTGAACTAAAGCGATTTCAAAATTTCAACAATTAAGCTGTGTGTCTACGGAGCGACGTAAACCAATATATTCGATATACATCGATGTAATCGTATATAATTCTATGTATCTACTCACTGTTTAAACTTTAATTGTATTTTATTCACTTATCTGACCGTTATTATTATTATTACATTATTATGTATGCTTGAATAATACATTTACGTTATTAAGGACCAAACAATATGTCTACAATCACATAATGCAATATTTATTTTATCAAAAACAATTTATATATTTATATATAATTTATATATATATTTATATTAACTGTGGACTTGTGCGTTGGAATGAAGACCGATTGATATTTCGTGAACGCGAATTTTTAAGTGTACAAACCGCAACTCCACGGTTAAATGAACATAATAAATAGACCACAAACGGCATTTGAAAAGACGAAACGAAAAAATCAATAATAACGACCTACGCTGGCGTCGATTGCGATGGCTATGGACCGATATCGCGTACAAACCACGCGGCTTTCAAAACAAGCGAACTATATGTGAAATGAGAAAAAGTCGAAAAGGCGAAAAACAGTGTAACAAGCATAACATTTTTCGAAAACGTTTTAAAACCGACCGCCGCCGCCGCGGCGTAGGTACGCGATTGGTCGCGCTATAGGGAATCGACGGGATTGGTCCGGCGGACTGGGGAAACGGAGCGGTGGTTAATTTTTTTCCACCATGAGATCCTCCATTATATCCTTATAGATCAGCTGTTTTTCTTAAGATTATAGTATTAGATTTTCTTATGATTTTATAGTATTAGATATAGTATTAGACTAGCTTTCCGAGCGTTGCTGGGGGAGACCCCCAGATCCCCGAGTGTTGTCGATTTCGGAAGCCGCAGTGGTCTCTTGGGACAGTCGTCAACACGAGCCGACACGGTTTATGGATGATGCGGAGGTCTGGTGATGAGGATCTTCTGTGATTGAAATTAGTGATTAGGCTTTTTTGGATTAACGATAAGAATTATGGATTTGTGATAAAAAAAAGTGGATTGGGGATAAGAATGGTGGAATAGTGATAAGAAAAAGTGGATTAGTGATAAGGATATTGGATTAATGATAAGAATTATGGATTTGTGATAAAAAAAAATGGATTGGGGATAAGAATGGTGGAATAGTGATAAGAAAAAGTGGATTAGTGATAAGGATATTGGATTAATGATAAGAATGGTGGATTATTGATAACGATAGTGGATTAGTTAACCGGATAGCGTCGTAACTCGTCGGATAGCGGACAATGTGCGACTGCCGGGTCACGTCATCAGGTATGCAATCCGACTGCGTCGAATCGCGGACATCGTTCATTACTGTCACCGAAAACACAAAATTAAGTTATAAATTTAAAACGTTTCGGGCGCATATATTCAAGCCTATATATAGTATTAGCGACACGACAGCGGCGCTCTCCGCAATGTCAATCGGCACCCGGGACTCGTCGCGAACGAAGTGCGGCCGCACACGACCTATACATTTAGCAGGGAAGGCGAATAAGGTTTCAACAGCACCGTACGGAGTCCGTAAAGACGGTAAACTTCGAATTTTGAAAAAAAAAACGTAAAATTTACTTTAAATACGAATAATATGATAAAGCGGACGTGATAGCGAAAGGTAAATAACAAAAAAAAAAACACGAAAAAAAAACGGAATTATTACCGCCGCCGCAAATCAAAGACAATCTCGGCAGCCGGTATCGAAAAACCATGACCCTCAAATCATCCGAACCAACGCCTTAACCTACCTACCCACATATCGAGATGAAAACTGGAGTCAAATCTATGACTCTTAAACCGTGATACGCGAAAAAAATCTAACACTCCGACGCATATATTCAAGCCTGTATATATAGTAATTACGACGCGACGCCGCTAAACTAATATTATTGTTGTTTATCTTACTTAAAAGCTAAGTTTATTAAATACTCATAACTACGCGTACCTACATAAGCAAACAGTAATATAGTAACTATTACAATGTACTGCAGCCTACACTAATCAGACTATTAAAGGTACTTATCGATTATTTTTCACATACCTACCTACTCCTGATTTGCAGTACCGAATTCTCTAGAGTCCATGGTGCAACTGCTATATAATATTATAATGGAACTTGGAAGCTCCTTGTAAAAAAATTCCTACACTCAAATTATAATACCCCTCTTGATATTTCTCATTTTACTTTACACTCTATTCTAAAAATTAAAACAATTTATAAATAAGCTAAAATATACTATATTTAATACATAATGATATGTATTTGAATATAAAATGAGATACATTAGAGATCAGTCAATGAAAATATTTCATTAAGAAAGAAATTAAATATATTGACTATTGGATAATCGGGCTTAGTTATTATTATATTTGACATCTCAATATTCTTTTAAAATTTAATCAGTATTTTTATCAAACTTACGTTTTTTTAGGATGTTAAATTCATTATCTGTTATATCGTAAAACTCCGGTGCAACTGAAAAATGCATTGTTAATTTACAGTTAAATTCTCATTCTGAAAATACTATTATATACAAAGCTAGTATACACTATATGCAATGCATTTCATAATTAAATATGTTGCACAAGAATACGCGCTAAGGTAAAGTTTAGGCCAACTTGAGTCCAATATATTATGTTAATTTACAGTTGCTGATACAAATGATAAAAATAGTCTTTTTTTCTTCTCCATTTCGGCATGCTACCCTATTGCCTATCCATTATTTATTATCTATATGCATACAGTGTCTATTTAGTATAAGCCATAATATATATGAAGAAATATAATTTTTTTTCTTATCAAAAACGTACAGTTTGGTAACATTATTTTTTTTGATAACTCAGTGAAATTTGTCTTAAAATATTACATGTTCTTCACGGATTACACGTAAGACCGTGTTAGTGGAACACCACTTCAGCAATTTATAATTTATTATAGGTCCAAATATGTCTTAGCAACCTGGCATAACATAATCTAACAGTTATACGTATGTTAATTGTCTAAAATATTTTAAAATATTATCCTTATAGAATATTCTTATTTATAGGAAACCCTACTCCGTTTTGAACTTCTAATCTCTTTTTTTGATTATAGAAAATCGGTTTATTATCCTTATATCTTTATTATAAGTAGTTATAAATACATTTCCAAATTGTATTACCTGTAAAAGCATCATCGGTTTTTTTTTCTATAACTGTTGATAGATTATATACTTTATTGAAGTGTGTGTATTTTTATGTAACTTAATAGTTAAAACCGTGGACTATGATAATAAAATGGACTGGTATCGAGTGTTAAAGTGGAACCAAATTTTCACACAAAATACAGATCAAGTGCAGGGGGTCGCAATGGGAATTAACAATTTACAACGATATCTATATAAAACATGGTCTAAGATATAAATGTGATAACGAATAAAACCCCCAGTAGTTTACTCATAGAACAACCTGTGTTAAAGAATTATCTATGAATATACACTTGATTATGATAAAGTGGACAATTATAATTTACTAATATCAAATAAGAAAATTCAAAATAATATTAAAAAATAGGTAATAACATGGTAATAATATACTGTACGATTTTAGATTATTTCTTATCTCATAATCCCACGAATGAACATTGGACTCTTAACCGTCGTCGATTTTCGGCGCTTCTGTATATTTTAGTATTTTATTATAATCATAATAATTTAGTTATTCTATGGTGACACTGCACGCTCTCTATTGACACACCGGACTATTAATTAACTTATTTCCATTATGCCCATTGACGTGAGCTATCTATGTATATTTAATCAATAGTATTATGTAGAGCGCGGGTCAGACCGGTTTGGTCACAAAGGGCACCGGTTGCAATAACGTACAGATCACGAATTAAGATATACAGGATACGGAATGGAAAGGTCCTATCAATATTTTTCTGAATTCGCCCGCTTCTCACGTTGCGACTATATCACGGACTAAGATATAATGGACTGGAAACGAGCAGCTTATCACGGCCACGAATGTATGTACAAGGGGGAAAGTGCGGGAGATCGCGATTTGTTTCTAGAGTTTACAGCGCCCTCTGTAAAAAAACATGTACTAAGATACAAATTGTGAAGACAAATAAAACCACCGGTAGCGCTAAAAACTTCAAGAACAGTATTCTTATCAGCCAAGTGACACCCTTTCGTGGTCGTCCCTCGACCCCCGTCGACCAAGTCGTTTCCAGTCCATTATATCTTAGTCCGTGGGCTAGACTACTTGCCGTAACGTGAGAAGGTGCGGGTTCCACTTATCACAAGTTCGTTTCGTATCCTGTATATCTTAATTCATGGTACAGACGTACGGTTACAAAATTGTTCAAATGAATATTTTTGACGACCCGCGTATTCAGCGATAGTGAATAAATTAATAACTTTCAGCCGACACGCTCGGCGTCGATGTCGTGTTCTGTTCTTGACTCGACTGGCGCCAGACTGTCGGGTGCCCTCCGGTCCGTCACAGAACACGAAACCGGCCACATCAAGTACAGCGACTCGTGCGTGCCGTTACTGAGCAGCAGCTCATGCACGCCGAGCCGGTCTGTTTGCCGGCCGCGGCGCGCTACTCACGGACCTACGACGAAAGAACACAGTGGACGTGGCTTTAAGAGCAGCAGCAGCAGCAGTCAATGCCGAAAGTAACTAGCGTTATCGCCGCCGTGCGACCACGATAAATAACCAATCACAGACAATCACGGGCGGCTACTGTGACTACGTAGCGGGCAAGACCAACCTTATGTGGAGCACAAAATCATCTCAGTGTCTTCTACGCAGCTATTCTGCAGCAAGACCCACCCAGGGCAGACTTGCATAGTTAAGACTTTCTTACACATATATTACGAACCGTACTTAATATATAATATTATATTAGCTATTAACTGTCGCAGTACCTCGTTATAAATAATAATATTTATTTTACATTGAATATATCAAAAAATACAAAAATACAGTCCACTCAAAATTATTTCTCGCCGGAACAAGTTATGTAACCAGTATATCTACAACCGTGCTTTTGAAACAGAGTATAAGATATAACCACAGATAATAATATAGGTTCAATGGATAGAATATAGCTCTTATGAAACGTTCCCAAATTGTCTGTCGCACTCAAAAAGTATTTTTATACTCCATTAAATTTACTATATAATTATTATTATTAATTCATGGAAGATGATTCATTTTTTTTAATGAGTAGGATAAAAGATATACATTCTATATTTTCATCTCTCTCCCTTATTCGGGAACGGTATCTGCTATATGTTATTACTTATTGATATAAAATGTCCTATCCACTGTATAAAATCTATGGATATACTGGATTGGAAACGAGCATCCTATCAGATGCTACGTATGTACAAGAGAACAGTGAGGGGGGACAGTTTACAACAACATATGTGTTAATTAGAGACTAAGATATACAATAAGATGCCATATAACACAACCGGTAGTGCTGAAAACATTTAGTGGCCAGAGGAACCTTTTGGGCGCCATCCCTCCACCAAATCGTTTCCAGCAGTCTATTACATCATAGTTCATGCCTCATGGAATCTATAGAATCTATTGTGTAGATGGAGCAATAGCGTATTAAATCAATACAAAACAATTTTGTTAGTTGTCAGCGACGAATCACCGAATTAGGTTCGTCATGCGCATGCGGAACGCAACTTCTCGCATATTTATCAAAGATTAAATTTGATCAACATATTATCAAATAACCACAGGCACTGGCACTCACATTTGAAAAATATTGCTTAGGAAACAACGTATTCCAATTAATTACAACATATTATTTGATTTGATTGAATAGAATTTTAAAATGTCTATTAATTCGTCCCGCCCGCCATGTCAACACCAGTCCATTAAATCTTAGCCCGAGGTTCAAACTATAACAAATAAATGATAAAAATAATGCATTAGCTAATTATAATACATCTATTCATCCCTTAATTTATAACAATATATAGGTAGGTATACCTACTTAGTAGTTTTCAATATTTTAAAACGATTATTTTTAAATATTAAAAAAAACTTCAAAATGAGTACCTTTGTCCAACGTCACTATATCATCTAATTCCAGTTCTGCACATAAAAATAAAAATAATACAATGATTTTTAAGTGTTAGCAGTATAGCTCAGTATCTCACAATTCAAAAAAATACAAAGTCTACCTTAGAGTAATAAAATGATAAGCGAAAGTCTACTACAATAAGAAACACAAAGTTATGGCAAAGCATATTATATAAATCAATAAATCAAAAACAATAATTAATTTTTTATTCATATTTCACATCTCACTAGGGAATCTATACTATGCCCAACGAGAGAACGGGCCGCGCGCCAATCAAAACTAGTAGTAGCCATGCATCCCCATTCCACACGATGACGCAACCAACTAATAACTGGCCATGTGAAGGGGAAACACCATGTGGTATATGTGCAGACTGCAGAAACAGCACAAAAACACGTTGGACAGCTTAGATCATATTCAATGGATGTGAAGGACTAACAATTCACCGACACCCAGTTTTTCGACCAAAACACCAGTTATTAATGGTTTTTAAAAAAATCTATTCACCGACCATCATGATAATATGTTATTAATATGATACATGTTTCTACTTTCTTGGCATTGCAATTAATAAAACTATAAGGTACTATCTAGTTATCTTGTCGTTATTGACGTAGATCAATATATTATACTTAAATAGGTAATAACTAATAATACATTTTAAAATATGTATAATTTTACATAATTAATAAAAGTTAAATGCAATTTAATAAAGGTGTACCAGTGGCTACCGCTCCGCTGTACAACAGTTGTCGAGCATATCATTGTAATGAATGTGTTAAATTTGAATTCAGTGAATAATGAAAAATCATTGTATATGGAAAATAATCAAATTTAATAGTTACAAAACTATTTTATAAAAACCTAATATATTGCATAGCTATGAAAAACGTGACTTTCCGGTGAACTTTTTCTTTTTGATAGAGGTAGAAAAACTGGTTGGGAACCTTCTATCAAAATTTCTTAAGTTAATTATAAAAAGAAAAACTTTTATGAATATGAATTTAAAATTGGCTAAAATTATATTCTACAAAATATAAAATTTAATTACTTGGCTCCTCTTTTGGTGCTGAAAATGTAAATGAATTTACTATTTTCTTAAGTACACCAGATAACATATTTATTAATACTCATACATTTATATACCATTTTTATCCTGGATATGATTCATCTCGTTTTCTCAGGTAGATATATATAAATTATTTTTGTGCAGAAACAAATTTGTGTAGTTTTATGGTCAAGTACATATTTATATTATGAAACAGATACCTATTTAGTATTTACTAAGAAATAACGAAGTTATATATAAATTATTTAAATTTTAACATTAAGTATTTATAAGTGGAACTTGTTATGTATTTTAAAAACTTAAACCCCTAAATATACACTTACTTTGTATATTCGCCTTGGGGTCTGCAAAGTATAATAATAATATATTTTGAAGTATAACCTGACAATGTACTGCTCGCATAATCATTAGCTAGTCTCACGAGGAACGTTGGACGGGATGACTATAATATATTATTATAGTCAAACATGTACTGATTGAAAAACAGTTTAAACGATTAATATTCAACAAAAGAAAAAGTAAAACATTATGAACCAATATTAAAAGCCTTATCAAATGTTGAATCATCTGTTAATGATATTAAAGAGGTTGCTATTAAAACCGATAATGATATTCAAAAAATGATAATACCTACTCCTTAAAAACCTCATAATCCAGAAGTATGACGAATATTAAGTACAGAGGATTATGAAACTATTATAATACCTAAAAGTACTCCAAGAAAAACAAAAAATAATTCTCCTATGCCCTCAAATTGGCGAAAATGCTCAAAAATATTTACCAACTTTAGATCTAAATAACACATTTGGAATACATTTTAAAGAAAATATTGGACATATGATTGGAAAAAATCCAATAGTGTTTGACTTTGATGATATAATTTTAAATGGAAAAAAACATATACTAATTCCAGGTATGTGGAGATTGTTAACTCATACTGCAGATGTTACAAAACCAGAATTTTATACAAATGAAGATGAATTATCAAAATTATGCAAAAATATTAATTGTAACAGATTCAATATACCAAAATAATGATAAATCATCAGGTAAACCTTAATCAAATATATTAAGATGATTAGTCCTATTTGGAAAAAAATGAATTCAAATAAAACACCAACAATACCATAAGAAAATTTAAATTCAACAATATCAACAAAAAATTTAAATCCGACAATATCAACAGAAAATAAAGGAGCTGGTTTAATGAAATATGCAAATAACGAAATTGGATATCGTTGGATAGATAATATGAAACAATTAAATGAAAGATTACATTTAATAGCAGCTGAAGAAATAGCAGGAAATTACGGTTTTCATAGTGAAAAACTTGGTATTCTTAAATTATTTAAAACAAAAATGGAACATTCAATAGATGATCGTAAAGGTATTGAATATTTACTACAATATATGATCAATTTACCAAAAGAAACAACAAATGACATATATCTATTTCGAATTGATTCAAAATTCACAAATTAAAGATAAAAAAGGTGGATTTTTACAAATAATTTTACCATTAATAGGTGCTGCTAGTGCGGTAGTCGTAACTCGTAGGTGTAAGTACTATTGTAAACACTGTTAATGATAATAAACACAAAAAAGCAGGGGAAAAAGAAACATTTCGACATAATAAAGAAATGTAAAAAAAAATAATGGTTCTGGATTGAACAAAAAAAACAAATCGAAAAAATGAATAATTTCAATATAGCGCCAGGAATGGTACAATTTTATTATCCTACATAAGTCTCTCCTAGTGTAGTCGCCGTCGCCGCAGATACCACACCACCCTCAACCTCGTGTAAATCGACACGCGGGTGTTAAGATTCCTACCTACTCGATTTTAGGGGCATCAGAGACAACGTGTCATAGGTTCCCTATCGCCATAATTCTAGGCGTTACACCCATTACACCCCATCGTTTAAGTTGATCGCTATAAAGACTTCGTATCCACAATGTTTACCCTACAAGGTTACTTCTTGAAAGCTACCCTACAAGGATACCTCTTGAAAGCTACACCCCTAGTAATTCTGCTAAAATTCCAACCATTGCTCGTTAGGAGACAAAGTTATAGGAACAATTTACTGGGGACAAGAGTAAAGTGTAAAATATAATACACAATTATAAACACGTCTAAAGTCATGACAAATATAAGATGAAGCCATGTAGGTAGGCACCTATTCAATTTCAACTAAATTGAAACCACAAATCGTCAATTATTGTATTGACTATACTATATTATTTATCATAACTTGTTTATATTATATGTATTTTTGTTAGAATATTGTACTTCAACATTTTTATTATTATTTTTCATTACTTAAAATAAAATGTGTAGTATATAAATATATTGTTAGGGGGGCGGAATGGCCGAGTGGACTAAAGCGTTAGTTGCGACGTGCGTTGTCGCCGGTTCAAATCTCGGTTAGGGGTGACACTTCTCTTCGGATCCCCCGACCAGGCATGGCAGAAACCTACAGATGCCAAATTGAAATTCTACCAACCCAAAAAACACATGTGTTTACAAAAAACCTACACTACCCTCCCCTACAGTCCAAAACAACCACCCAATAGCCTAAGTTGCCGTGGGTTAATTAATAAAAAAAAAATATTGTTAGATATCAAATATTGTTTGAACCTTATCCAACTTTATAACATTTTTATTATCATTTGTCATTAATATTGTTTACATTATGTATACTTGATATCTACCCACTCAAAAAATAAAAATGTAGTACTAAGTAGAGCACGGATTTATATGCATTAAAAATCAACCAAATATGCACTAAAATGTTAAAATATGCAGAAAAAATAAAAATTTGCATAATAAAATTAGCAAAAAAACTATCAAACCCTACTATAAATACTTATCTACTTTTTTTTTCTATAGGCAGTTTTAATTTATAAGAAAAAAAAGGAATCAATTTATAACAACAATGTATCCTAAAACAAATTTTAGTCTTTTAAATCTCTATCTTATTATGTGTTGGTGCTAGATAAGGTTATAACCTATCATCGCTGGAATACGTTGTTTTTCCCCGAGCAGGGGTCAAAGTCTCGTTGCCGCGACTATCGCTGTCCCGCGCGTCGGCTTGCCGTACCGCTCGCCGTGCATCATACGGCCGAGTCTCCCGCGACATTTATTATAGTCTGATCCGGTTTTGCGAGCAGTTCGTACCGTCGTATTACGCTCATGACGACGACATTTTATTACAATCCGGTCGAACGCGCTCCGCCGACAAAATTCACGCATCAAACCGACAAATAGTGCGTTACCTATCCTGTCGGATACCGTTCCTGAGCCTGCATCCTGGTCCAGTCTCCAATGTACCAGCCAGGGATTCCAGATAATTGCCATCATACCAGCTCGAGTCATTAGCATACAGGTTAGGCCTTCAATACCAGTATAATTTGTTCACCCTGCACGATTATGTAATATCGTCATCGCTGCCGTATTATATAATTTGTACCTATTATCAATAGTGTTTTTTTTTGTTCGCCTGACTAGCGATATATGTTCTATTTATTATCACTACGACTAACACTACACGATAAGCACCATTTTGTAGTCATTATTATTATTATTTACATAATTTGAGTTAATAGCATATATTTTTTTACCATCAACATTTGGTGTTATAGTTATTTCATATCAAATTATTGTTGTTTTATAAGGTTCTCACATTCCTATATATTTTTTCCATTCCCACCTTTTACATATTTTTTATACAGTCCACTGTCATCGCACGGCTAGTTCCCGTACATTGACAGGGCAGTAACCGTACACCAACGATCGCTCGTGAGTGGACAATACCTGACGACAATTTACGCCGTAAAATTCCACGGCTGCTCAAACCAGGTTGCCCCCACACATTATGTATTTTATTATCCCGATTATCGATCTAAGGTCATATTTGGGAAAACCGTTCATACCTACAATTATACCTATTCATTTATTTTGATATTAATCGAAACTTTAAAAATATAATTTTTTTTTTCTTATATTATAAGACTATATATTTAAAAAATGTCTAAAAAAACATCGAAATATGCACTAAAAGATGAAATATGCTATAAAAATTGTAAAATAAGCCCTCAAAATAGAAAAATGTCAAAATATGCAAAAATATGCGCTAAAAAGTTTCATTTTTTAAATCGTCATGTCATGAAACAAAATATGTGCTCACTTAACATATCATACGATCAACCAGAGTAAATATGCAAATGCATACAAATCCGCGCTCTACTACTAAGTGTCCGCGTTCTGCATTTTAAACAATGGATTGTATAAATCTTAGTCTTAACATAGTATACTGTATAAAACAAAGTCCCGCTGTCTGTCTGTATGCTTAGATCTTAAAACTACGCAACGGATTTTAATGTGGGTTTTTAATTGATAGAATGATTCAAGAGGAAGGTTTAGATTCACAATTAGACCAGGTAGGTCCAACCCGAGGAGGTGCTCAAACAGGAATTTTGAGATTAAGATTGGCATTTTTGTTTATAAATGGTTGCTTTTGGTTATAGGAGAAATAATTAGAAGAAATTAGTATTTACTATTTTATTGGTTGCCATTGGTTATCGGATAGATCAGGTACAAGAATGTATCAAATTGAATTTTTGCACATTGCCTACAAAGGTGGCTGAGTTGCACTTATAGCCGTTTATCGACGTGTCGTGGGCTCGTGGCCTACTTGATATGCTGTCGCACATTGCCTACTAGGATGTCTGAGTTATAACCAAAAAAAGTTGAACAATCACAATCATTAAAGAGTTGTTATTTTTTACTAGCAACAAAGTGCACGGGATCAGCTAGTAGAACTATTATCATCAAATAATTTATTTCCTTTGAATGACATAAATCAAAAAATAGATTAAATTATGATGATCGATACATACCATAGACCCGAACATTTTTGCAATAAATACCTGAAAAGTCGATTTTGGTATCATTTAAATTATTTTGTACCTATAGGTACTTACGTATGTTTTAAAACATTTAAAATTAAATTATACAATTTATTTTTGATATTAATTTATGTTTGATATACATATTTAATAATGCAATCTTAAAGCGTTAATATTTGTGAGAATATCTCTAATCCCTATGAAGTTTTTATTGATTTTTCAGGAAATATTTTTGAAAATATCATTTTTTTAAGTGTGTGAAATAATATCGCATCAATGAGAATTAAATACTAATATTGTATTAATAAGGTTTAAACTTGATATTCATTTAATTTCATATATTGCTGATGAAAGTGTAACGCATTAGCTAGTTAAATTATAACCAAATTATTTTTTTTTTATTGCTTTAAAATTACATTATATTGGTACTATTTGGTTAACTATTAAATGGCTCACTTGTTAAATTGTATAGAGAGCACACATTCGTAATATTCAGATTCAATGCTGATAATCACAAAGTATGTAAAATATTAAACAAATATCGGTATAAAATAAATAAACTTAATTATATTATCTATTAATTGGATATTTAAAGGTATTTTTTATTGGTACAATGTGATTTTAGATTTTTGTATAATAAACGTAATATATTTACTATAGAATTTCGGTCTCTTATGCCAATATTTAGGATCAATGCCACTAAGCCGTAGCTCTAAAAATATTGATTTAGGCAATTTAATTTTTATACTCTACTAAATTAATTATATAAACATATAATATAGTAAATGATTGTGCAAAACAGTTTACCATTTGAATGGACAGTTAATGAATACGATATTTGATCCTTCTTAGCATGATAAAATTGTCCTGAATTTAAAATAAACTAAAATTATTGAATCAAATTACCACAACATTAAACATTTCAGTAGGTTTTAAAATAAAACACAATAAAATACAGAAAAATCCTAACATTTTTTATTTATATAAAGTAATTTGAATATAGTACCGGCCAGTTAAAAATGGTATGTGGGCTTGATAGCAACAAACGCGAGCATACACCCAATTATATAAGGTTTAATTAAAATCATAACACTAGTAAATTATGATAATAATCTATACCATGAGTCCACGAAAACTGGATTCACTCAATAACTCAGTTACCTACATTACTCAGTACCTCATATATATTTTAGAATTTCGACGGTGGGAGATTGATGATCGTCTAGTGTCATGTCCCGCCAACAGAATTAAAGGCTGTGCATTAACGAGTTAATAAGTTAAAGTTAAGTTAAAAAGTTAATTTTATTTTGACTTTTAACTCAACTAGTTACTTTTGGCTTTTTATTAGCTTAACTGTTAACTTCCTAAATTTCTTTTTTTTTAACGAATTAAATTTTCATTTTAAGAAGTAAGTTAAGTTAAGTTAATTTATTTTGTTTTTAAATTTATTATATTTCACTATTTCAGTCTATTTCGTTTTCATGTCAAAAAATATTTACTGTGAATTGTTTAAAGTTAAAAATGTATATCATCCGAATCTAACTTATATGGAAATACTGTATAAAGTATAAACACTATGGTCTATAATTAAGTTTTGGGTTAAAAAAATATTAAGTACGCTAGCCTTGTATAAACAAATGAACTTTTTTTAACTTAATAAAATGTTAACAAAAAGTGTGTATATTAATAAATATGTGTATAATACCATATTATGTTTTATTTAAAATAAAATGGCTTACAAAATAAAATCTTACTCATAAATTGTGTTACATGCTCTCTGTGATAATAACTTTGAGTTATGTGTGGTGATGGTACAACTAAAAAAAAATGAATATTTTTTTATGTTTACATAAAAATTACTTTATTGAATAAAAGTTTATATAAGATAGAAAAAAAGTTCTCAGTTGCATAGATGATCGACAGTACATAGAATCATATATACATTTAGTTAATTATTGACAGATAAATATTATATCACAACAAAAATACTTCGTCAAGCATCGTCAATAAACGGATAGGTGATATTTTGTTCCACGGATATTTTTTTCCTTTTAGGGTACATTTTGTTTCTTTTTCAAAATAATAATTCACAGAACACAAAATCTTATATCAGAACAAAATTTCCTTTAGGGATATTTTGTTCCTCTCGGTGGACTTTTTATTCCATTTTGTGAATAATTTGATCAATTCAAAAAAAATTATAGTGAATAACAATTAAACAAACCAAAATAAAGCTCCAGCGTATCATGTTATAAGGAGTAATATTTAAGCAATTACCATGAAATTAACATTTGGGCTATGTCTATATGTGAATAGTAATTAGTAAATTAACATTAGTGTGTGTTTCCGAGAATCATTGTAAATCGCAATACTTTCTCACGCACGCACATGTCAATACTTATGAATAATAAAATATACTCTTGTTTTCATAACTATAAAAACTATTAAAAGTGGTAGTAAATTAAACATAATTCCTGATGTTCGAATGTAACTTTGAAAAAATGGTTACATTTATATAGATTTCTAAATTATGCTCTTTAGGAATCACTTTTTTTGATTTAAAATCAGATTTGCCCAAAATAAATATTTATATGTACCTACCACTTAATGCAATTATTTCATGGAATTTTTGAAAAAAAACCCTTATTTTAAGGTGTTGAAAAATTGAAAATCGTTTTGCTTTGTCAAGAGTGTATATTTTATATTATATTTATATTGTTATTATTAATACAATAAACCGGTTAAGCCGGCATTCTATTACATTTTGAGGCTTTTTGACTGTCAAATAAATTTGTATCAACATTAAATGTTATGGAAAAAAAACTAAAAATATTAAAACTGAAAATGTCCGTAAACATCTCAAAACAAGTAAACATTCTGTGAAAATGTGAAGCATGTAAGAGTATTTTCTTTAGTGTTAGGTACAATAAAATGAAATAAATTTTTTTTGGAAACTGGTTTTGCGTTACTGGTTTTTCCTAACTATTACTAATTACTTTTTACCCCCCCCACCCAAAAAAAAAAAAAAAATAAAAAAAGTACAGAACTTTATTCACTTTCCAACCAGAGAAGGTATTGTCCTAAAAGGAGATGACAGACACAAAAAAAAATAAATAATAATAATAAAAAGAATACATTATTCCCCATAAAATCTAAAATAAATTAAGATAGTTTTTATTTAATTTATTATTTTATTCTATGTAACTGAAAAATGGTCAATGAGACATAACTTTGTATTTTTAAATTTAAATAGGTATTCGTATAGTTCGTATTCATTATAAGTAATAACTAATAACGATTAACGACAGCACGACAGGTAATCACTAGGTAATTATATTTTATTGATTTTTTTTTTTCAGTCAATACTTTTTAGTTTATAGCGTATACCACAGAATAAATGAAACGAATAAAATATAAAAATTACCTAATCCACACTAGGTATATAAACATTTAATGATTACTTATTAATACATACTATTTATAATTCTTAGGTTTTTTTTTTTATTTATTTTTATTATTAGAAAACAAGAATATATACAATCTGTAATAATTTATACAATGGGTATTATGGGGGATACAAGTATACAAGGCAGGACGGCATGATAGAAGGGGGGGTCCAACTTAGGGTGACCCCACTTCAAAATTCTAAGCAGGTTTTTTTTATTATTATTATTATTATTATTATTAAATGTTAAGGAGGTCCCTGGGCCAATTTCGTTCGAGACGGTGAGGTGGGTTATTAGGAAGAGTAAGAGAGGAGAGGTTTGAAATTAGAGGATTTGAGTGATTGAAAGTGGTTTTGTGGAATAATTTATAATAGTGAGCGGCAAGTGTATGAATGGTTGGGATTTTGAGGTCAGAGTGGAGAGAGAGATTGCTGACGTACCAGGGGCTTTTGAAATGAGGCGAAGGCAAATTGACTGAAATGATTGGAAAATTTTTATATTTGATATTTTGGCCGTACCCCAAAGCTGAATACCGTAGGTTATTGATGGGTGAATAATTTGTTTTTAAATTAAAAGTTTGGTGTTAGGTGGAAGATTTGATTTGAGGAGGTGTCTAAGTTTATGGAGTTTGAGGTTAAGAGATTTTCTCTTAGTTTTTATATGAGTGGCCCAAGTAAGTTTGTTGTCAAAGTTGACTTCAAGATAACGAGTTGCTTCTTTAGAGGGAATCATGTCATCATTTAGAGTCATGGGTGGAGAGGACAGAGACCTGGACGTAGAGAGAAAGTTGCGTGTGTTGATTTGTTAGGATTTATTTTAATTCTCCACAGATTGAACCAGTTTTGAAGTTCGTTAAGGTGTGTTTGGAGTGCTTCAGAGGCTCTGGTTAGATCAACGTTTGTTGAAATAATGGCTGTATCATCAGCGAAGGTAGTAAGAGTGGTGTTTTCAGAGTGTGGAATATCGGATATAAAAATGTTGAAGAGTGTTGGAGCTAAGATTTTACCTTGAGGAACTCCTGCTTTAGGGAAGTGGATTTGAGAGAGTTCATCCTCGCAACAAATAGCAAAAGAACGATTAGATAGAAATGATTTAATTGTTAGAAATAAAGGTTCCGTAAGAGAGTGAATTTTGTGGAGGAGACCTTCGTGCCAGACCCGGTCGAACGCCTGGGTGACGTCGAAGAAAACACCTGTGGATTAGTGCTTATTTTCAAGTGATTGAGATATTATATCAATTATTCTGTGAACTTGATGGAGTGACGAGTGTTTGTTCTTGAATCCGAATTGGGTGTTAAAAATCATGTTAAGACTGGATAGAATAGGATTGATTTGCATTAGAAATATTTTTTCTAGAGTTGTTGAGAAAAAAGGTAAGAGACTGATTGGACGATGGTAGGAGTGTAGATTAAAATTATAATGATTGTTTCCATAAGTGGGGGATGTGGAAGAGATGAAGAATGTAGTTAAAAGTGAATGTTAAGAGTAGAATGATTTTCTTGGGTAGGTGTTTCATAATTTGATTAGTTATAAGGTTATATAACCTGGTGATTTTTCGTTGGGAAATTTTTTTATGATGAATTGAATTTCGCTGGGCGTGGTATGTTTGATCGCTAAGGACATCGAAAAACAGTTAGTTAGGGATTTTTCAATGAAGAAAGTGTGGTCTTTGTTATTAATTTCGGAGTGGGAAGTAAAATTGTTTTCAAGGTAAGGTTGGATTTTTCTGAATTGGTCTTGGAGAAAGATCCATCAGGATATCTAGTAGGTGGAATTGTATTCTTTTGGTTTAAAATTCTTTTAGTAGCTTTCCAAAAAGAGTTGTTTGAGTTGGTGAGGGAGTGTATATATTGTGCGAAGAAGAAGGTTTTTAAGAGAGCATGCGAGATTGTTGTAGCATTTTTTGTCGCTAGGAAGGTGAGTATGGTGCCAGCGGTTTCTGAAATAGAATTCATAGTTTAATAATATAAATATAATAATGTTCTAAACTAATTTTATTGTAGGTACCTGTTTATTTGAAACATTGAAAATGCAACGATTTCTACATCCAATATTCCAATCTATTTACTATTTAGTACCTATTTACTTAGATTTCTATTCGTATTTCGCTATATTACACTTAGCCACTGTACCGGTTAGATTATTAAATATATTTTTTTTATTAATTTAGGGTCATTACCCACCATGCTCTATCGTCTATGACCATTGACCACCCACCCGGATACACCTTGAGTATATAGGAGGACCGCCACTACTAAAAGTTGATGACAGAAACAAAAGAAAATAAATAATAATAAACTAATTAATCAATACATTCATCGCAAAATGAGAGACATCTTGTAAAAATGTTGTATATAGATCTTTCACATCAAAATCCACTGAGTATGGAAAACCAATAGACAGTTGGCCATTTAAGTAGCAGAAAAAAACTTGGGTTAAAAATAAATACATGTGGTTCTTTTTATTGATATTAACAAACCATTTTTAACTACTAGTTACTACATCTAGTAATACAATATGTATTTACAATTTAGTATAAATACAATTTAAATTAGAAAAAAAGATAAATAATTTATAATTTTGGAGTAAAGGGTTTTAATTCAATGGATGGAATAATCTAAATCAAAATTTTTTTTCACTTCGCCGTTTTTTTACGGAGTTTGACGAAGCGTGTTAAAGTTGTGATATCATAATTATTTAGGAAATTGTCAAGCCAAAAGTTTTTTTTGGGGGAATTTATTTTATCACTAAGTTCCTTTTTTTTATTTAAAAAGTACTTTTCTTAGATATTTAGATATATTTCATATTTTCAGTGTTTGATTTTAATATCCAAATATAATATTAATTTTGTCAGCATAATGGAATAAAAATCACAAAGCATTTTCTTTATCTTGAAGGTTTTTGTTCTTTTTCGAAATGTAGGTTATAAACAAAAATTGTTTTTAAATTAAATGCCAAATATTTTGGCAATATCATTGTTATATATTTTATATTTGAATTATTAAAAAAATCCAACTATACATAATAATAAAAGACCATAATTATTATGATTTTCTAATAATGTAAATTATTTTTCTCTATGAGTGATACATTATGTAATGTTAAAGAACTCTAGAAGTTGGCACTGAGCATAATTAATTATAAGCATTCATTTTTGGACGATGAAGAGCTCTTGGCGAATAAAACAGGCATCAATGCCCTGAGTGTTTCAAAATATCACCAGATTTATTTTGTTAAGAACCCCTGGTTATATTAGTTAGAATGATATTTAATAGCGTATAATAATATTGTACAGCGGCGACAGTCTGGAAGGATTGCTGTGACAGTAATTCCAGGCAAGCGCTGGCTATAGGCACGGCTCGTATAGCAAGCCGCGGCAGTTGGATTTTAGAGTAGTAAGACAGAGCATTGTTATTCTCTCCAGAGCATTATTACTGTCAGACCATTTTATAACATATTATATTAATTCATTAAATGTATTGTAAGTTTTCTTTTCACATTTAAATATAGAAAGTAATAATTAGTTCGGAAGTGTTTGTTATTTATTTGTGCGCGGACATCTCAGGATTATCCGTAACAATTTATTCACATAGATAATATAAACTTATTTTATTATCTATATATTTACATTTTACAAAAATGTGAAACTCATATCCTCAATCTGTTGAAAATAGTTCCTGGCTTTTACTAATTGTTGGGAAAGCGGAGAATGGACGTTCGTAAACATGTAAAATACCCACCTATTTTGTTCAGAATAATATGGCTTTCGCATATACAGTATACTTAATATACAAACTAGAATGAAGATAATTGTTATTAAAATCCAACACTTACAATAATAGTATGGATCTGTTGGAACAAAACATTACAATAGTTAAAATAAATAAATTTTAAGTTAAAACATTTGTTAATCCGATATAAATATAAATTATGTTTATTTTAATATGTTTCCATATATATATTAAATAATATTGTGCTATCAACTGTTATAATAGAACATTTTTTGTGGATGTTAAAGATCTATTGATATACACAATACACATTTGTCAAATATATTTATATATCCTATTAACCCAATGTGCAATTATTATTGTTATCTTAAAATATTGAAGTACAATATTCCACGCTGTATTTCATCCGTTTACTTTATCCGATATTTTTCCATTATTTATTACTAGTTGTTACCCACGTGCTCCGCCCCCGTGGATATAAGTTGTTTGCAAATTGTGGGACTGTTTCGTGGCTCCACAAAACCTGTCTGTCTTGCAACGTTTTTTTTTTTATGCAGAGCAATTAAACTGTATTCAGAGTAGAGTAAAACTGTTAAAAACTAATCTTAACTTTTCCGTTACCAGAAAAAAAGGTGACCATTGAATTGGCTCCCAATATTAGGTAAAGTACCTCATCGAACATTGAATTGGCTCCCCAGAAAAGGATCATTGAATTGGCTCCTAATATAATTTACAACAAGTGGTTCTCATAATATAAAAGTTAGAAAAGTACGCGACTTTGATATTTTTAGCGATACAGGCAAAGCTTATTTAAGAATTTGTAAAAACGAAAATGTTGTATGGGAATCGTCCAATCTTAATCATAGCCACAATACAGATGAAGAAAACAAACTTGAATGCTTTACTAAAAGATAAAAATCAAGAATCGTACATAAAAATTTTTAAAATTATCAATAATTTTTTGTTTAAATTATAATTATCAATTCGAAATAAAAAAAATTTATTTTGATTTTGAAGTTGCTATACATAATGCAATAAATGAAGTTTGGCCATTGAGTGAAATTCGTGGTTTTCGGTTTCACCCAGGGCAATCATGGTACAGAATAATCCAAAAACTGGGCCTTTCTACAGAATATGAAAAAAAAAACAAAAATTGGTGAATATTTAACGTATATATTTGGTTTACCATTTCTAGATCCGCAATCAGTCGGTGATTGCTTTTCATTCGAACTAGCTGAGATACAACCAAATAATGAAAAAATTATAAAATTTATGGACTACTTAGTTGAAAATTATATTGAAAATAATTCTTTATTTCCACCTCACATTTGGGCAGAAAAAAGCAGTAGTTTTGTCGTACAACTAATTCATGTGAATCTTTTCACTCCAAATTTAATTCCCAATTTAGTTCTCCACACCCAAATATTTACAGTTTCTTGTATGTATTGTATGGTATTCAAGCGGATACTGAAATTATAATAAGAAACTCAAATGTAGAAAGACCAGACAAAAAAAAAATTCAAGAAAAAATACAGTTTATAGACAGTCAAATTCAGAAATATGACAATGGTATAGTATCAAGATTTGAATATAGGTATAAAAATTCTTGCAAACAAATTTAAGCCTACTAAATAATATTAAAACAGTGCAGGTCAGTGAATATTTGTATATTAAACTATAGTACATAAATATTGTATATTTTTATTAAATTATTTTTTATTATTATTTTAATTTATTTTCAAACAATTTTGATTGACTATTAAATGTAACATTTGTATTTTAAATTAGTTTTATGTATAGTTTAATTTATTTTCAAACAATTTTGATTGACTATTAAATGTAACATTTGTATTTTAAATTAGTTTTATGTATAGTTTAATTTATTTTCCAACAATGTTTATAACCAATGAATTTATAAAATATATGTCGAGGGAGCCAACTCAATGCATAAATCTTGGGAGCCAATTCAATACATAAAAATGTCATTTACCTGTGTTTGGGAGCCAAATCAATAGCTCCGGAAAAAAAAATTCTGATTGTTCAACTCCTTTTGGGTGTAATATGATGTGGAAGCAATAATTTTTTTAAGTGTAAATGATATTATATTTTAATGTATAGCCATCTCGACCGGCGTTATCCCGTGAGATTCGCAGTAGTATAATATCAAGTATGCAATCTACCTGCGGTGGATCGCGGACCCCGTGCTGTTAGTACTGGTTGAAGACATAAGCGCCAAAATGAGATAAGAAAAAAAAGTTGTATAGATCCTAGATACGGGTATGCCACGCTTAATAGATATTAAGTACATTTAGAACTACATATATTTTAACAATTTATTATTGACAATTTTTTATAAGATCGAAAAAATCAACCGATTTATTCAAATTATATTTATTTGTGTGTATATTATGTATGACATTTTTAAATAACTTATTATGAAATATTAATTTTGGCGCAAATGATATGCCATTTTTGCATCATTGGTGCTATGTCATATTGTAGCCATTTGTACGAAAATGTATAATTTAACTCTAAAGTATCAAAGTTATACCAAGTTTTTGTTTTTACTTAATTCAACATATACAGCTGACATGTTATTGATTTCATCTTCAACTATAATATTGTTCCTAGATAAGCGCATCTTCTTGGCAACATTTGTGGAGCGGCCAAGGTTTAATTTCCTCTTTTTATTTTAATAAAATTCTTCAAAATTATAACAGTCATAACTAATAGCAACTTTACAATAAACAAAAATATTATTAATATATTTATTTATCTCCTGGACAGATAGCTCCGCTATTGTATTTTTGACTTCCAGATTTCCTACTTTTCCGGTGGATTTTCCTAAAAATGTTCTTTCATAAGAACCTTGTCCTAACAATTATGAATACAGCAAAAAAAATAAGCCTAATCGGTCAAGCCGTTACGGATCCTTATTTATATAAGTAGGAGTATAATTAATACTATTAGTAATAAACTAATGCTTAAGTGCTAGTATAGTAAAGTTACAAGTAAACATTTTTTTATGTTTTAAAATAAAAATGGTATATTGGGTTTAACTTACCTCCAACGGAATGTGTTTATCCCATCCCCCCTTCCCTATCAATACCATGACGCATGTGTATAGTTATTATATATTATCATAATATATTATATATGAGATTTTTGTTATGTATATTATTTTAAAAACTTAATTTATATGTCTTACATTTTATTGTGTACGAAATATTAAGTTAAAATAACTTACTGTATACTGATAAAAAAAAGTCTTGTGGGTCCAATAACTGTAGACCGTCTGAAATCGTAATATTTTGTTATATAATACACAATGATCAGTTAGTTTGAAAAGTTTCTACTAGCACATTTGATTATTATCAAATGGTTTAAAAATACAAGTGTCAAACAAAATGAAAAATACATTTTTAATAGATTTATAAATAAAACAGCTTATGTGTTATTATAACCTTAATTACCTTTGTAAGTGAAATATTATATTTAAGTTTCAATTCATAAAAAAATATTTATATATATTAATTTATTAACATTAATAATTAATATAAATATTATAGCATTAGGAAGATAATGTATGCATGGATGTTATATAAAAAGAAGTATAAAAAAATAGTTATTTTATTTTTTAAAGTTTGCATAGTAGTTTTTTGAAATTTTTTTTTAACACAATTTTAAAATTTTAAAAAACTTTTTTTCATTTTTTACCTGAGATCACACTTTATTAATAATTTTGAAAGATGCTAGATATCATTTGAAACTAAATGTAATATAGAAAAAAATGTTTTCAAAAATTAATTGAATCAACAATTTAACTAATACAATTGGTGTAAAATGGTTTACTTAAAATAGATTTATCACTATATAGTAAGTTAACAAAAGTGAAAATTATTTGAAAAATGTGAAAAAATGTCTTTATTTATTGTTTTATTAATTCGGATGCACCTATGCTCAAAAAAAAATAGCACAGTATAAAGAAATTTAATCATTAAAATAAATATTATTTTTAGAGAAACATTCAAACATCTATAAATGTTATTATTAGATTATATGATCAAGCTATACCTACTATTTTTTATAATATTTTATTATGTATCTATAGCTACGTGGAAATACTAACATTGACTTGGCTCATATTTGAAGTAATTACTATAACCGTCATTCCATTCGTATACTTCAGTAAAGTCCCTTGAATCTAAAAAAATATCAAGCATAAATGAGGTACCTATAATATTTAGTTTACACAATATTGATGATAACAAAATATAATCTCTTATATTATAAAATAATAATAATAAAATACATATCTTATTTCCAGACGTAATATTAATAAGATAGGTATTATTTTTGATTATTATGTTAATGTACTACACATTTTTTTCGCCTTAATTTTAATTAATAAGCATTATTATTTATTATAATTTTCAAAGGTTTTTGCTCTTTTTTTGCGATTTTGTTGTTTTGTGCTCTTTAAATTCATTTAAAATATAGCCCGGAAAAAATAATTATAACGAGTTTTAATAAAATAAATATGCGATACATATTTTATTAAAACTCTCATTAAAAATCTCTTATAACTGTATTGCTTATCACTTGGCTAATTTCATTTGATTTTGTCTCTTTGGCGTCTCAACGACTGAAATAGATTTCAATCACCTATTCATCACCCACTGGTTATTTTTCATTGAAACTGACCCTTTTTCAATGCTTGGTTTTTGTTGCATATCATTCATTTTTGCTTGTTTCTGTACTTAAAATGAGCATTGTCTTTTGTTTTTATGAGGCACTATAATTTGGTAGTTTTGTAAAATTTAATAAACACGGCCCTAGTGTGACTCAAATGTGCACAATACCCTGAGCTCATTAAGCTTAATCTATGTTTAAAATTTTGAAAGTCAATCTTGAGAGGGAGCAGAGATATAAGAGTTCGAAAAATTTGATTTTTTGTGTAAACATATAGGTACATTAGTATTGCTGGAACTTGACCGGAGCATTAACGTGCGTGAACTCAGATATTGTTTGATGAGCAATGGCCATTGGTTGCATAAAATAAAATATTAATTATGATATCGTGTATACTTGTAGCTTAATTTTGTTAAAACCAATAAATATATGTGTTAAAAATATCCGGAGTTAACATTTAACGAAGTCTAAGACAAACAACAGTTCAACTGGCATTATTTAATTTGTCACCAACGATGCCAAGATGGACTATAGTTAGAAGTTTATATTATTTTATATAATATATTATGTAATTTGAGTCAATTCAAACTAACCGTGTAATGGTGGAATAGTTTAGAGGTATATTTAGACAATAGCATAAAATTAATCTAAATGTTTTTCAAAGATCATCTCCGTATGTTTAGGATATTTTAGATATTTTGTTTCAGTATGATATACTTATAAAAAAACTTTTATTAAATGTTTTTAGTCTTAGCTACAAAAATTGAACATTTTAGACATTTTTAACCACAAAGTTATTAACAATGTTGATGGACCTTTTATTAATATGTCAAGGTTTTTGATCGAGTGAACATTTTTTATCGATATGTCTATACCTAATATTCAATATAAAAATTTAGTGAAAATGTCTCGCATCTACGATTAATTGTCTTTGAATTGTGCAACAAAATATTGTTTTTTTGATAAGATAAATACAATTAAAGCTATCAGTTTGAGAACATTAGTTTTTTTTTATTTAATTATTAAAAATGATTGGTTAGTATTATCAAATAAATTTAAACGCTACATCATATAGTATATCATAAAGTTTTCACTGTGGGTTGAGAATTTTTGGTAACTATAAATACAGAGAGAGTGAAGTTGTAACTTTGTTTACATTTGTAAAATCAAATATCAATACGTTGAACGTTTGTCAACTCAACTCAGAATCCATAAAACGTCTAACTTTATGATGATTTTATTTAAAACTACTTAAAAAAATAAAATATTGAATATTATATAATATAAAATTAGTTACTATAAATCACAGCATAATTTTGATTGATTGAATTAGACACCTTAACGATTATCATAAAAATGTAAAAACCATAAATTGAAATCATTATTCTATAAGAAAATTTCGTGATCAAGTGTGTAAGAACAGTAGTAAAATACTAAACTATCAACTTATTGTGTAAACCATATACCATATATAAACCAGCTACAATATATTTTGTTATGTTATAAGAACAAGCACAGTTGTGCAAACAATACAAGCCTTATGCGATATTTGGTTTTTGTAAACCATGCCAAGGATGGGGAGGGGTGAAAAACGCGACTTCATAACATTTGTAGCTCTAATAAATGTATTGATTTTACATTCGTCTGCTTTTATTTTTTGTGTCTAAATATTTTTATAATAGAAAAAATTCTTTGATTTTCAACTTAAGAATTATTTCTGTTGAAAATGAATCTAGTTAGGACCTACTTTGGGGGGTCAAAAGGAAAAAATAGGAAAACTAGATAACCCCCCCCCCCCCCCCCCACACACACACACACACACACCACAAAACACAGTCCTCCTTGGTAGTTGCTGTGTCACTGGTCTCCAAAAAATAAAAATCGTAGTATAGTAGGTAGTAGGTTTGTATAATTTACTCAACTGTATTGTTATTTGTTCTTATAACACAAAAAAAATATATTGTAACCAGCTTAAAATAAGTTGATACAATTTATTATTATACTATTGCTCAAAAATACACGATTACGAGCTTTTATAATATATCAAATAACTATTTTAGTTTATTGTTCCTCCAATATAACTCGTATATTTTTATCTAGTTTATGACAATCGTTAAGGTTTCCAATATTTCAACCTAACATTATATTGCTATTTTCACTATTAATGTGAACCCTCCCCCCCCCCATATACTTGCCTGATTATTTTTATGTATTAGCAATAGTAGCAACTATAAAAATATAATACTTCGGATATCTCAGGTATAGTGAATCAGTGACAGAGTAATAGCAAATGCTGTTAATAATATTAGTTAAGATACTTAGGTAAATGTTAGTTTATTATATTTTTCTTTACTGACAGCCGAGTTAATATAACGGAAAACATTGGAAGTTGAAATGTAGTAGTAGGCCGAAGGTGGAATAATTAAATTGAGAACAAATTAAGGAAAAACGGGAATTATTACGCTTCAACCGTCATTGAAGAGTTACCATTTTTTTTTTCCGTTTTGAACCGACATCAGATAAAGGTCTGTTTGCACAATACTACTCCTCTGCTGCCATCATTTATTGGTGAATAACAATTATCATATACAATAATGCACACACATATAATATACATATCACTAATAATTATCGATTGGACTAATTATATAATGGTCAACTGATTTTTCGCTCCTATTCTCGGCCCGGTGTCACATGCACCCACCGGCCTGGAATCTCGTTCTTTTGATTTGGAGCGGCTCTTGCTTCAATCTCAGCTAGCCTCGCATCCTGTTCCTTGCAGAAAAGTATGCTTCAACCATTTCATAGAAGGTCTGCGTGGCGCGCTGAGAGGCAGCCTGTATTCGATCTTTAATGTAGATCGGGACGTTGGTGGGACCACACAGTAGATTCTGTACGTTACTTGGAGTGACTTTTCGGTTGCCTATGAACCCGTTCACTGTCAGTCGCATTGATTCCCAGAGCGGACAGTCGAAAATTATGTATTCGGCCGTACCCATCGTGTGCTGGCAGTAGGGGCAAGCCGCGTCGAAGGCGCGCTTCCTCCGGAGTAAATAGTACCTGCGAAGCATCCATGTCCCGTAAGAGCCTGAGTTACGTGGCACGTGAGATCTTTGAGGCGTCTTCTCACCCATCATATCAAGTCCGGGAGGATCTTACGCGTCCAAGTTGCGTTCTTACCGTGCCTCCACCTACTGGACCAGTCAGCAAGCAGGATATCGTGCTCCTTTTTCCGGATAGAGCCCAATCTATCTGGCTCGTTCATTTTACTCCAAACTCTTTTGCGTTCCAAAGCGAGAATATCACCCGGAGAAGTTCCTGCGAGGAATAAGGCTGCCTCAGCAGAGACGGTGCGGTACGCTCTTGTCACCCTAAGTGCCACCAACCTCTGGGGCCGAATCATAAGGTTCCGAAAAAAGGCGTACTCTGTTGCTCTTTCTGCACATGTTGATGAGGCGTACAGCAGCCTGCTGTTCACCACTGACATTAACAGCGCTCTCTTGGATTGAAAGGGGCCTCCGAAGTTGGGCATAAGCCGCCCTATCGCTAGAGCAACCTTAGACGCCTTGCCCGAGACGGTTCTAAAGTGACCACTAAAGGTTAAGTGCGAGTCAAGTTGAAGTCCTAGATATCGCACCTTCTTTAATAAAGGAATTGGGCGTCCTCCTATTAAGTACACCGGAATCCCGGATCCCGGTACGCCCACTTCTTTGTCAACTTGATGGCCTCAGGCTTGTATCTTACTAGTTGAAGTACATGGTCTGCCACCCACGCATCAATAGGTTTCGAGGAAATGGGAGCTGGATCAGCAATTGACTGCGTTTCCTTTTCAATGGTTTCATCTGATGGTTTGGTTGTTTTCAATAACATAAAACGATTTCGAGTAGAAAATAATTTCTTACTTACATTTTGAAGTGATTTTGGAGACGTTAGTTCTGAGTTAGACGAGCTTAAGAGATAACGTTTGTTGTCGGGTTTCTGCGATGTCTTCGGTTTAGTTACATTTGCATTAATTATCGTCTTGTTTTTTAAACTTGGATTATTTTTACTATTATTATTATTATTCATATTTAAATAATTGACTGGATTGTTATGATAATTTGCACGAACTACAAGTTAATTGGATTGGAGTATCGTTGATTAATTGCGTGGCCAAAGGCCACTGCTGCAGCAATGCTTTGAGAAATTACGTGTATTATATAACCATGCACGGCGATACGTATGCTATTTGGTAAACCTAATCTGCTTTTTACAAAAAGGAAAGTGGTTCAGCGACTGGTAGACACTGGGGTCAATTACTGCTTAAAAAACTGCATCAAATGATATAAAGTACGAAAAATTCCAATGGGTTTAGACGACACTAATTTAAACATAACATGGAGGCTACAAAAACATGTGTGTACAGTTTGGCCAAACACGCGTGGCTGAATTTTAGATCTGTATACGTTTTATTTTTCAACTAAGATAAACATCAAGATAAGATAATATCTAGTAAATACTAGTATTTATAATCAATGATAATATTTAACATTTATCTCAATGAGAAAATAAAGATCACACGCGCTCTAGCTAGGCAATTTGGCTATACATACTACAGTTGGCTCCATCATCCTATATCTCATATAATATTCTGCTTTGAAATTTGGAATATGAAATTAAAATGGTATGTTATCATTGAAAAAAGTGAAAAATTTAAAAATTACAAGGATAAAAAAAAACGTGTGTGAAGTTAGCCCCCCCACTTTACTAAAAACTTTCAAAATATTTGTAACATAAATTTTTTAATTTGTAAATATTTGTAACCAACTTTTCAAAATTTGTAACTTCGTAGTTCAACAGTAATAAAATTTGTATTTTGTATAATATTTTATATTTACACATATTTTGATTTCTGTTTTCTGTTTTCTGCCGCGTGACTTTAACTATAAACGTGTATTATTTTAAATTTGCACAACTGTTGTATACCTAGGTTAAATTATAATAGCAATAATATACGACGTACAGTATTTCAGTGGCGTAAAATGTAGGCCTTGCACTACCATATTTCAAATGTGGTGTTGCAAGCTTAAATTTTTGCACCACCAGAAAATCATAACAATTTGTATACCTATAGTATTATAGTTTCTACAAGTAGGTACATATTTTATAAATTTGATCTAGAGATTTCCTTCAAAATTAAATTGTTGACCGACGTATGTCGACTGTCTTACCGTGAAAATAATTATATTTTACATAGGTACTCATTTCTATTGGGAAGACAGATTAACACTGGGAGCGCTGTCGACGTCTGTCGTACTGATGGTTAGGCGGGTTCCCCCCTATACGTAGAATCGGGACTCGAGTCGGGAGATTGTATGTATTTTCCCGACATTTCGCATATATTTTGCTTTAAGTGAAATGTATTTGAATGTATTTGATAAAATTAGTAGAAATTGTACTTACCAACGTACAGTTAGCTATAAAAGCGTATAAAGTTTCGATACCAGAATTCATTTATTATAAAAAGTAAAATAACCAATATAAATCTATATTTATACATCCCGAATTGGAAGGTACAAATTGTTTCCACCAGAGCGCGTTTTGTTAATCTATTTCCCCAGTATAAATTATAACTTATGATTTATGAACAATATTAATAAAGTGACTAATGAGCAACGATTAACGGTGATACTCGAGAACGATCACTAATTGGCAGTAACAATAACAGAGGCGCGAGTTGAGTCTGGTGCATAGGTGTATATTGAGAGGGGGACTTGGGGGGGGGGGGCTTAAGCCTCCCCTGAATGTAACAAACCACACTAGATGTCAAAATAAATTGTGTATTTTAATATAACACAAGCTATTAGCTTAAAAGAGATAGATAATCATGAATAATTTTTATAATTAAATTTTTGTAAGTTATGATGATTTCAAAAAAAAAAAAAAAAAATATACCTATATATACTTGGTGTCTCTGCTAGAATAAAGTAGGAGTACTGAGTAGCCACTATAGTTAGTAGGTTGAAGCGTTTAAAAATGTATGTTTACGCTAATGGTTAAGACAAAAATGTTAAGCCCCCCCTCCACGGATGTGTCCAAATATCCGCCTATGGTCTGGTGAGATCATTTCGAGCCGTCTATACAAAGTAGGTATTTGGAATAATATAAAAATATCCACCCTCCCACAGACCGACACATTGAATACATAATAATGTGTTAGCAGCTGAGTGATTCGAAATTTTCACGTCTGGGACAACATATTTTTTGTGGTGATGAACAAAGCGTTAAAGTGTTAGACATTAAAATCCCATTTTTAGCGGTAGTATTTTGCTAGTAATTTGTCGGTGGTTTTCCCCGTGGCATTAAATAACTATTAAGAAAATCGAAAAATTACCTCTCTAAAGTCCCATCTTGATCCAATTTTCTAAAAGATAAGATACTATATGTTGAAATCGAAGAAATTCTGGTAGAAATTATTACATATCTGTGTAAATTATCGGAACTAGAAATGAAAAGAAAAACTTTCTTATTTTTCCTTGAAAAACTGAACTCTTTCATTTTCTTGTTCTTTTTTTTTTATAAAAAGGAATTTGTTCAACGTGTCATTTTTTAAAAGGAATTCGTTCCAGGAATCCGTTCCTTCCAACACATTTTAAAATATTATTATTTGAATCATTTTTAATCATAATATTGGTACAAATGTGTTATAGAATGATTTATATTCATTGTAATACTAGTATAATATCAGGTGATTATTTTATCATCAACCACTCACTATTTCAAATTTTAATATTATGAATAAATATATTTTACATGGTTTCTTGTTGTAAAAAAATTTTTAAAAAATATATTTTTTTTAACGTGTGTGAAGTTAGCCCCCCCACTTTACTAAAAACTTTCAAAATATTTGTAACCTAAATTTTTTAATTTGTAACTATTTGTAACCAACTTTTCAAAATTTGTAACTTCGTAGTTCAAAAGTTACAACTGGTTTCTCAATGAGGGCCAACTTCGCGCCACCCCCCCCCCCCCACTTTAACTAAATCTATAGAAATTAAATTCATTATTTTCCTTTTAATTTGTAACTATTTGTAACCAACTTTTTAAAATTTGTAACCTCACTGTATCAGAGTTATGACCATTTCCAAATGGGGGGGCCAGCCCCCCCAGTCAACTAAATTAACTCAAAATATTTGTAACTCATTAAGCTTAATTTGTAACTATTTGTAACCGACTTTTTGAAATTTGTAACTTCGTAGTTCAAAAGTTACAACAGGTTTCTCAATGAGGGGGCTAGCCCCCCCAACCAACTAAATCAATTCCAAAATATTTGTAACTCGTTAAGCTTTATTTGTAACCATTTGTAACCGAATTTTTAAAATTTGTAACCTCGTTGTACCAGAGTTATGGCCATTTCCACATGAAGGGGTAGTCCTCCTAACAAACTGAAATATAGCTAACCATATCATACACTTATTTGTTGGACATTGTTCGAATACTATTCAATTTTGTTGGACATTATTTTAGCCGGAATAGCTTTTGAAAGTTCTGCACTGTTATCTTCATTCAAACAGTACAAACATTCAAGAACAAAATTGGGGAGTGCTCCAAAATAGTAACTAACTCATTATGATTCATGATATTATTTATATTTGTATATTCCTTACATGTTTTAATATAAAATGAAAGAATTAATACGATTGGTATTGTTTTGAATATATTATTATATAGATTTTAATGCCATATACAAAAATGATAAGAATTCATTCAACGGAATTGAATTTCATAATTTGTAAATAATTACTTTTGGATTCTGTCGATATTCTATTGATGGGCCCCACATCCCAACCCACGAGTCAGCCCCCCGACTTTGTCCGATCGACTCGGGACCAATGTCAATATTTTGTAACTCATTTGTAACCAATTGTAACTAACTTTTTATAATTTGTAACCAACTTATTTTGTACTCTGTAGATGTTCTAATAATGGGGGGTCATCGGGTCAGCCCCCCGACTTTGTCCGATCGACTCGGGACCAATGTCAATATTTTGTAACTCATTTGTAACCAATTGTAACTAACTTTTCATAATTTGTAACCAACTTCTTTTGTACTCTGTCAATGTTCTAAAACCATGCCATGTGTAAAAAAAAATGTCAGATTGGCCTCTTAAATGGATGACTGATAGTAAGCAACTTTTGGCTTTTGGCGAAGGTTAGTGGCATTTGTTGTCGTTAACGATGTGTTTTATCTGGAATTGTTCCTTCAATAATATGGTTGAGGAAAAGAGAATAAATGCCAGGTTTAACTTTTAGCCACAAGCTGATTTCTAGAGATTAGGTATGTTAACATTTTCAAGGATAATATTATAATGCATATAACATATTTTATTATTTTAATGTTTATTTAGGGTTTACACACCGATTTTAACTGTCTCTTATTTAGATCAAAAGCCCCCTCAAGCTGTTATCACACAGATCATTTGTGAAGCCGTGACTATTGAACAAGATTTTTTAAAAATGCTTTACCAGTTGGTTGATTGGCACGAACTGTGAAAGATGGCCATGTTTAATGAATTTGTTGCTGAAAGACTGTTAATAGAAATGGGATGTTCTATAATATGTATATATATTGATCATAGTAGGATTAATTTAAATATTTAATTAACGGATCGTAAAATCCGTTCCCATTCATGGAACTTACTTATCAACAAGAAAGACAAACTTCTTACTTCTTTAAATGAAGACTAAGCAAACGCCAAATACCCTGCAGTTGCACTCTGAATCATGTTTGTGAATAAAATTATTTGTGAATGACTTATTTATCATTATAAAAAAACTTATTTTTATAGTAAAATGTAATGTATTTAAAATCTAAATAAATTATACAATCATACTTTTCATTTTTATCGTATTTATAGTTAGTTTAATTGTTTTGTAAAATTTAGAAAATATGACTAATGTGTTGTAATTTATTGTTATACTTGCAGCAGTTATTTGTTCAAACTAAATAGAAAAGTTAAATACTAAACTAAAAAGAAGGATTATTCATAGGGCACCAGGTTATCAATGTTCAAGACTACACAGAAATTCAAATAGAAGCACATTACTAAAAAAAAAAAATTGAAAGAGTGGGTTGGCACACGCAGGCGAATGCATTTAAGAAAACAAAAAAAAAATTAGAAAAAATTAAATAGTAGGAACACACATTAAAGAGTTCAAACTAAGATGATTATAATCTTTAATGAAAAAACTATTAAAAATAATTATAGGTAGTTCATTAAGAAGGATTATTCATAGAGTATTAGATTATCAATGTTCAAGTCTACACAGAAATTCAACTAGAGTCACATAACTAAAAAAAAAAATTTGAAGGGGGGTGTTGGCGCCCGCAGGCAAATACATATAGAAACCAAAAAAAAAATATGGAGAAAATTATACTTAAGGAATACACATGACAAAGTACAAACAAAAATGCTCAATAATTTTAACAGAAAAACTATTCAAAAATTTAGTTTATTAAAAAGGATTATTCATAGGGTACCAGAATATCAATGTTCAAGTCTACACAGAAATTTAACTAGAGTCACATTACTAAAAAAAAAAAATTAGAAGGGAGGTATTGGCGCCCGCAGGCAAATGCATTTAAGAAAACAAAAAAAAATTTAGAAAAATTAAATAGTAGGTACACATTACAAAAAAAAAAAAATTGAAAGGGGGGTGTGGGCGCCCGCTGGCAAATGCATTTTAGAAACCAAAAAAAAAAAATATGGAGAAAATTATACTTTAGGAATACACAGGACAAAGTACAATCAAAAATGCCCAATAATTTTAAACGGAAAAACTATTCAAAATATTTAGTTTATTAAAGAAGGATTATTCATAGGGTATTAGATTATCAATGTTCAACTCTACACAAAAATTTAACTAGAGTCACATTACTAAAAAAAAAATTGAAAGGGGGGTGTGGGCGCCAGCAGGCAAATGCATTTTAGAAAAAAAAAAAAAAAAAATATGGAGAAAATTATACTTTAGGAATACACAGGACAAAGTACAAACAAAAATGCTCAATAATTTTAAACAGAAAAATTATTCAAAACATATAGTTTATTAAAGAAGGATTATTCATAGGGTACCAGATTATCAATGTTCAAGTCTACACAAAAATTTAATTAAAGTCACATTACTAAAAAAAAAAATTGAAGGTAGGTGTTGGCGCCCGCTGGCAAATGCATTTTAGAAACAAAAAAAAAATATGTAGAAAATTATACTTAAGGAATACACATGACAAAGTACAAACAAAAATGCTCAATAATTTTAAACAGAAAAACTATTCAAAACATTTAGTTTATTAAAGAAGGATTATTCATAGGGTATTAGATTATCAATGTTCAAGTCTCCACAAAATTTCAACTAAGGTTACACCCCTAAAAAAAAAAAATTGAAAGGGGGGTGTTGGCGCCCGCAGGCAAATGCATTTTAGAAACCAAGAAAAAAATATGTAGAAAATTATACTTAAGGAATACACATGACAAAGTACAAACAAAAATGCTCAATAATTTTAAACAGAAAAATTATTCAAAACATATAGTTTATTAAAGAAGGATTATTCATAGGGTACCAGATTATCAATGTTCAAGTCTACACAAAAATTTAACTAGTCACATAACTAAAAAAAAAAAATTGAAAGGGAGGGGTGGGCGCCCGCAGGCAAATGCATTTAAGAAAACAAAAGAAAAATTTAGAAAAATTAAATAGTAGGAACACACATTAAAGAGTTCAAACTAAGATGATTATAATCTTTATTTAATGAAAAAACTATTAAAAATAATTATAGGAGTTCATTTAAGAAGGATTATCATAGGGTACCAGATTATCAATGTTCAAGTCTCCACAAAATTTCAACTAGGTACACTCCTAAAAAAAAAAAATTGAAAGGGGGTGTTGGCGCCCGCAGGCAAATGCATTTAAGAAAACAAAAAAAAAAAAATTAGAAAAAATTAAATAGTGGGAACACACGTTAAAGAGTTCAAACTAAGATGTCCATAATCTTAAACGGAAAAAACTTTTCAAAATAATTAGTTCATTAAAGAAGGATTATTCGTATGAGTCAAGGTTATCAATGTTTAATAATTCGGCTAGATACAAAATCATAAAAAAAAATTAGAAGGGAGGTGTTGGCGCCAGCAGGCAAATACATTTTAGAAAACAAAAAAAAAATTTAGAAAAAATTAAATAGTAGATACACACTACTAAAAAAAAAAAATTGAAAGGGGGTGTTGGCGCCCGCAGGCAAATGCATTTTAGAAACCAAAAAAAAAATATGTAGAAAATTATACTTAAGGAATACACATGACAAAGTACAAACAAAAATGCTCAATAATTTTAAACAGAAAAATTATTCAAAACATATAGTTTATTAAAGAAGGATTATTCATAGGGTACCAGATTATCAATGTTCAAGTCTACACAGAAATTTAACTAGTCACATTACAAAAAAAAAAATTGAAAGGGAGGGGTGGGCGCCCGGAGGCAAATGCATTTAAGAAAACAAAAAAAAAAATTTAGAAAAAATTAAATAGTAGGAACACACATTAAAGAGTTCAAACTAAGATGATTATATTCTTAATGAAAACGTATAAAAATAATTATAGGTAGTTCATTTAAGAAGGATTATTCATAGAGTATTAGATTATCAATGTTCAAGTCTACACAGAAATTCAACTAGAGTCACATAACTAAAAAAAAAATTTGAAAGGGGGTGTTGGCGCCCGCAGGCAAATACATATTAGAAACCAAAAAAAAAATATGGAGAAAATTATACTTAAGGAATACACATGACAAAGTACAAACAAAAATGCTCAATAATTTTAAACAGAAAAATTATTCAAAAAATTTAGTTTATTAAAAAAGGATTATTCATAGGGTACCAGAATATCAATGTTCAAGTCTACACAGAAATTTAACTAGAGTCACATTACTAAAAAAAAAAAATTAGAAGGGAGGTATTGGCGCCCGCAGGCAAATGCATTTAAGAAAACAAAAAAAAAATTTAGAAAAATTAAATAGTAGGTACACATTACAAAAAAAAAAAAATTGAAAAAGGGGGGTGTGGGCGCCCGCAGGCAAATGCCATTTTAGAAACCAAAAAAAAAAATATGGAGAAAATTATACTTTAGGAATACACAGGACAAAGTACAAACAAAAATGCCCAATAATTTTAAAGAAAAACTATTCAAAATATTTAGTTTATTAAAGAAGGATTATTCATAGGGTATTAGATTATCAATGTTCAACTCTACACAAAAATTTAACTAGAGTCACATTACTAAAAAAAAAAATTGAAGGGGGGTGTGGGCGCCAGCAGGCAAATGCATTTTAGAAACAAAAAAAAAAAAAATGAAAGGAGAGAAAAAATTATACTTTAGGAATACACAGGACAAAGTACAAACAAAAATGCTCAATAATTTTAAACAGAAAAAATATTCAAAACATATAGTTTATTAAAGAAGGATTATTCATAGGGTACCAGATTATCAATGTTCAAGTCTACACAAAAATTTAATTAGAGTCACATTACTAAAAAAAAAAATTGAAGGTAGGTGTTGGCGCCCGCTGGCAAATGCATTTTAGAAAACAAACAAAAAAAAATTAGAAAAAATTAAATAGTAGATACACACTACTAAAAAAAAAAAATTTAGAAAAATTAAATAGTAGGAACACATTACAAAAAAAAAAAATTGAAAGGGGCGTGTGGGCGCCCGCAGGCAAATGCATTTAAGAAAACAAAAAAAAAATTTAGAAAAAATTAGATAGTAGGTACACATTACAAAAAAAAAAAATTGAAAGGGGCGTGTGGGCGCCCGCAGGCAAATGCATTTTAGAAACCAAAAAAAAAAATATGGAGAAAATTATACTTTAGGAATACACAGGACAAAGTACAAACAAAAATGCCCAATAATTTTAAACAGAAAACTTATTCAAAATATTTAGTTTATTAAAGAAGGATTATTCATAGGGTGTTAGATTATCAATGTTCAAGTCTACACAGAAATTTAACTAGTCACATTACAAAAAAAAAAAATTGAAAGGGAGGGGTGGGCGCCCGCAGGCAAATGCATTTAAGAAAACAAAAAAAAAATTTAAGAAAAATTAAATAGTAGGAACACACATTAAAGAGTTCAAACTAAGATGATTATAATCTTTAATGAAAAAACTATTAAAAATAATTATAGGTAGTTCATTTAAGAAGGATTATTCATAGGGTACCAGATTATCAATGTTCAAGTCTCCACAAAATTTCAACTAAGGTCACATTACTAAAAAAAAAAAATTAAAAGGGAGGTGTTGGCGCCCGCAGGCAAATGCATTTAAGAAAACAAAAAAAAAATTTAGAAAAAATTAGATAGTAGGTACACATTACAAAAAAAAAAAATTGAAAGGGGGTGTTGGCGCCCGCAGGCAAATGCATTTAAGAAAACAAAAAAAAAAAATTAGAAAAAATTAAATAGTGGGAACACACGTTAAAGAGTTCAAACTAAGATATCCATAATCTTAAACGGAAAAAACTTTTCAAAATAATTAGTTCATTAAAGAAGGATTATTCGTATGAGTCAAGGTTATCAATGTTTAATAATTCGGCTAGATACAAAATCATAAAAAAAAAATTAAAAGGGAGGTGTTGGCGCCCGCAGGCAAATACATTTTAGAAAACAAAAAAAAAATTTAGAAAAAATTAAATAGTAGATACACACTACTAAAAAAAAAAAATTGAAAGGGGGTGTTGGCGCCCGCAGGCAAATGCATTTTAGAAACCAAAAAAAAAATATGTAGAAAATTATACTTAAGGAATACACATGACAAAGTACAAACAAAAATGCTCAATAATTTTAAACAGAAAAACTATTCAAAACATTTAGTTTAATAAAGAAGGATTATTCATAGGGTACCAGAATATCAATGTTCAAGTCTACACAGAAATTTAACTAGTCACATTACAAAAAAAAAAATTGAAAGGGAGGGCTGGGCGCCCGCAGGCAAATGCATTTAAGAAAACAAAAAAAAAATTAGAAAAAATTAAATAGTAGGAACACACATTAAAGAGTTCAAACTAAGATGATTATAATCTTTAATGAAAAAACTATTAAAAATAATTATAGGTAGTTCATTTAAGAAGGATTATCATAGGGTACCAGATTATCAATGTTCAAGTCTCCACAAAATTTCAACTAAGGTAACACTCCTAAAAAAAAAAAATTGAAAGGGGGTTTGGCGCCCGCAGGCAAATGCCATTTTAGAAACCAAGAAAAAAATATGTAGAAAATTATACTTAAGGAATACACATGACAAAGTACAAACAAAAATGCTCAATAATTTTAAACAGAAAAATTATTCAAAACATATAGTTTATTAAAGAAGGATTATTCATAGGGTACCAGATTATCAATGTTCAAGTCTACACAAAAATTTAACTAGAGTCACATAACTAAAAAAAAAAAATTGGAAGGGGGTGTTGGCGCCCGCAGGCAAATGCATTTAAGAAAACAAAAAAAAAAAAATTAGAAAAAATTAAATAGTGGGAACACACGTTAAAGAGTTCAAACTAAGATGTCCATAATCTTAAACGGAAAAAACTTTTCAAAATAATTAGTTCATTAAAGAAGGATTATTCGTATGAGTCAAGGTTATCAATGTTTAATAATTCGGCTAGATCCAAAATCATAAAAAAAAATTAGAAGGGAGGTGTTGGCGCCCGCAGGCAATACATTTTAGAAAACAAAAAAAAAAATTTAGAAAAAATTAAATAGTAGGTACACATACAAAAAAAAAAAAAAATTGAAAGGGGGGTGTTGGCGCCCGCAGGCAAATGCATTTTAGAAACCAAAAAAAAAATATGTAGAAAATTATACTTAAGGAATACACATGACAAAGTACAAACAAAAATGCCCAATAATTTTAAACAGAAAACTTATTCAAAATATTTAGTTTATTAAAGAAGGATTATTCATAGGGTGTTAGATTATCAATGTTCAAGTCTACACAGAAATTTAACTAGTCACATTACAAAAAAAAAAAATTGAAAGGGAGGGGTGGGCGCCCGCAGGCAAATGCATTTAAGAAAACAAAAAAAAAATTTAGAAAAATTAAATAGTAGGAACACACATTAAAGAGTTCAAACTAAGATGATTATAATCTTTAATGAAAAAACTATTAAAAATAATTATAGGTAGTTCATTTAAGAAGGATTATTCATAGGGTACCAGATTATCAATGTTCAAGTCTCCACAAAATTTCAACTAAGGTCACATTACTAAAAAAAAAAAATTAAAAGGGAGGTGTTGGCGCCCGCGGCAAATGCATTTAAGAAAACAAAAAAAAAAAAAAAATTTAGAAAAAATTAGATAGTAGGTACACATTACAAAAAAAAAAATTGAAAGGGGGTGTTGGCGCCCGCAGGCAAATGCATTTAAGAAAACAAAAAAAAAAAATTAGAAAAAATTAAATAGTGGGAACACACGTTAAAGAGTTCAAACTAAGATATCCATAATCTTAAACGGAAAAAACTTTTCAAAATAATTAGTTCATTAAAGAAGGATTATTCGTATGAGTCAAGGTTATCAATGTTTAATAATTCGGCTAGATACAAAATCATAAAAAAAAATTAGAAGGGAGGTGTTGGCGCCCGCAGGCAAATGCATTTAAGAAAACAAAAAAAAAAAAAATTTAGAAAAATTAAATAGTAGAACACACTACTAAAAAAAAAAAATTGAAAGGGGGTTGTGGCGCCCGCAGGCAATGCATTTTAGAAAACAAAAAAAAAAATATGTAGAAAATTATACTTAAGGAATACACATGACAAAGTACAAACAAAAATGCTCAATAATTTTAAACAGAAAAACTATTCAAAACATTTAGTTTAATAAAGAAGGATTATTCATAGGGTACCAGAATATCAATGTTCAAGTCTACACAGAAATTTAACTAGTCACATTACAAAAAAAAAAAATTGAAAGGGAGGGCTGGGCGCCCGCAGGCAAATGCATTTAAGAAAACAAAAAAAAAAATTTAGAAAAATTAAATAGTAGGAACACACATTAAAGAGTTCAAACTAAGATGATTATAATCTTTAATGAAAAAACTATTAAAAATAATTATAGGTAGTTCATTTAAGAAGGATTATTCATAGGGTACCAGATTATCAATGTTCAAGTCTCCACAAAATTTCAACTAAGGTAACACTCCTAAAAAAAAAAATTGAAAGGGGGTGTTGGCGCCCGCAGGCAAATGCATTTTAGAAACCAAGAAAAAAATATGTAGAAAATTATACTTAAGGAATACACATGACAAAGTACAAACAAAAATGCTCAATAATTTTAAACAGAAAAATTATTCAAAACATATAGTTTATTAAAGAAGGATTATTCATAGGGTACCAGATTATCAATGTTCAAGTCTACACAAAAATTTAACTAGTCACATTACAAAAAAAAAAAAAATTGGAAGGGGGTGTTGGCGCCCGCAGGCAAATGCATTTAAGAAAACAAAAAAAAAAAAATTAGAAAAAATTAAATAGTGGGAACACACGTTAAAGAGTTCAAACTAAGATGTCCATAATCTTAAACGGAAAAAACTTTTCAAAATAATTAGTTCATTAAAGAAGGATTATTCGTATGAGTCAAGGTTATCAATGTTTAATAATTCGGCTAGATCCAAAATCATAAAAAAAAATTAGAAGGGAGGTGTTGGCGCCCGCAGGCAAATACATTTTAGAAAACAAAAAAAAAATTTAGAAAAAATTAAATAGTAGATACACACTACTAAAAAAAAAAAATTGAAAGGGGGTGTTGGCGCCCGCAGGCAAATGCATTTTAGAAACCAAAAAAAAAATATGTAGAAAATTATACTTAAGGAATACACATGACAAAGTACAAACAAAAATGCTCAATAATTTTAAACAGAAAAACTATTCAAAACATTTAGTTTAATAAAGAAGGATTATTCATAGGGTAATTTAGAGTCACATTACTAAAAAAAAAAAATTAAAAGGGAGGTGTTGGCGCCCGCAGGCAAATGCATTTAAGAAAACAAAAAAAAAATTTAGAAAAAATTAGATAGTAGGTACACATTACAAAAAAAAAAAATTGAAAGGGGGTGTTGGCGACGGCAGGCAAATGCATTTAAGAAAACAAAAAAAAAAAAATTAGAAAAAATTAAATAGTGGGAACACACGTTAAAGAGTTCAAACTAAGATGTCCATAATCTTAAACGGAAAAACTTTTCAAAATAATTAGTTCATTAAGAAGGATTATTCGTATGAGTCAAGGTTATCAATGTTTAATAATTCGGCTAGATACAAAATCATAAAAAAAAATTAGAAGGGAGGTGTTGGCGCCCGCAGGCAAATACATTTTAGAAAACAAAAAAAAAATTTAGAAAAAATTAAATAGTAGATACACACTACTAAAAAAAAAAAAATTGAAAGGGGGTGTTGGCGCCCGCAGGCAAATACATATTAGAAACCAAAAAAAAAATATGGAGAAAATTATACTTAAGGAATACACATGACAAAGTACAAACAAAAATGCTCAATAATTTTAAACAGAAAAACTATTCAAAACATTTAGTTTATTAAAGAAGGATTATTCATAGGGTATTAGATTATCAATGTTCAAGTCTCCACAAAAATTTAACTAGTCACATAACTAAAAAAAAAAAATTGAAAGGGAGGGGTGGGCGCCCGCAGGCAAATGCATTTAAGAAAACAAAAAAAAAATTTAGGAAAAATTAAATAGTAGGAACACACATTAAAGAGTTCAAACTAAGATGATTATAATCTTTAATGAAAAAACTATTAAAAATAATTATAGGTAGTTCATTTAAGAAGGATTATTCATAGGGTACCAGATTATCAATGTTCAAGTCTCCACAAAATTTCAACTAAGGTTACACTCCTAAAAAAAAAAAATTGAAAGGGGGTGTTGGCGCCCGCAGGCAAATGCATTTAAGAAAACAAAAAAAAAAATTTAGAAAAAATTAGATAGTAGGTACACATTACAAAAAAAAAAAATTGAAAGGGGGGTGTGGGTGCCCGCAGGCAAATGCATTTTAGAAACCAAAAAAAAAAATATGGAGAAAATTATACTTTAGGAATACACAGGACAAAGTACAAACAAAAATGCCCAATAATTTTAAACAGAAAACTTATTCAAAATATTTAGTTTATTAAAGAAGGATTATTCATAGGGTACCAGAATATCAATGTTCAAGTCTACACAGAAATTTAACTAGTCACATTACAAAAAAAAAAAATTGAAAGGGAGGGCTGGGCGCCCGCAGGCAAATGCATTTAAGAAAACAAAAAAAAAATTTAGAAAAATTAAATAGTAGGAACACACATTAAAGAGTTCAAACTAAGATGATTATAATCTTTAATGAAAAAACTATTAAAAATAATTATAGGTAGTTCATTTAAGAAGGATTATTCATAGGGTACCAGATTATCAAGTTCAAGTCTCCACAAAATTTCAAACTAAGGTAACACTCCTAAAAAAAAAAATTGAAAGGGGGTGTTGGCGCCCGCAGGCAAATGCATTTTAGAAACCAAGAAAAAAATATGTAGAAAATTATACTTAAGGAATACACATGACAAAGTACAAACAAAAATGCTCAATAATTTTAAACAGAAAAATTATTCAAAACATATAGTTTATTAAAGAAGGATTATTCATAGGGTACCAGATTATCAATGTTCAAGTCTCCACAAAATTTCAACTAAGGTCACATTACTAAAAAAAAAAAATTAAAAGGGAGGTGTTGGCGCCCGCAGGCAAATGCATTTAAGAAAACAAAAAAAAAATTTAGAAAAAATTAGATAGTAGGAACACACATTAAAGAGTTCAAACTAAGATGATTATAATCTTTAATGAAAAAACTATTAAAAATAATTATAGGTAGTTCATGTAAGAAGGATTATTCATAGGGTACCAGATTATCAATGTTCAAGTCTCCACAAAATTTCAACTAAGGTCACATTACTAAAAAAAAAAAAATTAAAAGGGAGGTGTTGTTGGCGCCCGCAGGCAAATGCATTTAAGAAAACAAAAAAAAATTAGAAAAAAATTAGATAGTAGGTACACATTACAAAAAAAAAAAATTGAAGGGGGGTGTTGGCGCCCGCAGGCAAATGAATTTAAGAAAACAAAAAAAAAAATTAGAAAAAATTAAATAGTGGAACACACGTTAAAGAGTTCAAACTAAGATATCCATAATCTTAACGGAAAAAACTTTTTCAAAAATTAGTTCATTAAAGAAGGATTATTCGTATGAGTCAAGGTTATCAAGTTAATAATTCGGCTAGATACAAAATCATAATAAAAAAATAGAAGGGGGGTGTTGGCGCCCGCAGGCAAATACATTTTAGAAAACAAAAAAAAATTTAGAAAAAATTAAATAGTAGATACACACTACTAAAAAAAAAAATTGAAAGGGGGGTGTTGGCGCCCGCAGCAAATGCATTTAAGAAAACAAAAAAAAAAAAATTAGAAAAAATTACATAGTGGGAACACACGTTAAAGAGTTCAAACTAAAATATCCATAATCTTAAATGTAAAAACCATTCAAAATAATTATAGGTAGTTCATTTAAGAAGGATTATTCATAGGGTACCAGATTATCAATGTTCAAGTCTCCACAAAATTTCAACTAAGGTTACACTCCTAAAAAAAAAAAAATTGAAAGGGGGTGTTGGCGCCCGCAGGCAAATGCATTTTAAGAAACAAAAAAAAAATTTAGAAAAATTAGATAGTAGTACACATTACAAAAAAAAAAATTGAAAGGGGGGTGTGGGGTGCCCGAGGAAATGCATTTAGAAAGAAACCAAAAAAAAAATATGGAGAAAATTATACTTTAGGAATACACAGGACAAAGTACAAACAAAAATGCCCAATAATTTTAAACAGAAAACTTATTCAAAATATTTAGTTTATTAAAGAAGGATTATTCATAGGGTACCAGAATATCAATGTTCAAGTCTACACAGAAATTTAACTAGTCACATTACAAAAAAAAAAATTGAAAGGGAGGGCTGGGCGCCCGCAGGCAAATGCATTTAAGAAAACAAAAAAAAAAATTTAGAAAAATTTAAATAGTAGGAACACACATTAAAAGAGTTCAAACTAAGATGATTATAATCTTTAAATGAAAAAAACTATTAAAAATAATTATAGGTAGTTTTAAGAAGGATTATTCATAGGGTACCAGATTATCAATGTTCAAGTCTCCACAAAATTTCAACTAAGGTAACACTCCTAAAAAAAAAAAATTGAAAGGGGTGTTGGCGCCCGCAGGCAAATGCATTTTAGAAACCAAGAAAAAAATATGTAGAAAATTATACTTAAGAATACACATGACAAAGTACAAACAAAAAATGCTCAATAATTTTAAACAGAAAAATTATTAAAACATATAGTTTATTAAAGAAGGATTATTCATATATGGTACCAGATATCATGTTCAAGTCTCAACAAAATTTCAACTAAGGTCACATTACTAAAAAAAAAAAATTAAAAGGGAGGTGTTGGCGCCCGCAGGCAATGCATTTAAGAAAACAAAAAAAAATTTAGAAAAAATTAGATAGTAGGAACACACATTAAAGAGTTCAAACTAAGATGATTATAATCTTTAATGAAAAAACTATTAAAAATAATTATAGTAGTTCATTTAAGAAGGATTATTCATAGGGTACCAGATTATCAATGTCAAGTCTCCACAAAATAAACTAAGGTCACATTACTAAAAAAAAAAAATTTAAAAGGGAGGTGTTGGCGCCCGCAGGCAAATGCCATTTAAGAAAACAAAAAAAAAAAATTTAGAAAAAATTAGATAGTAGGTACACATTACAAAAAAAAAAAATTGAAAAGGGGGGTTGGCGCCCGCAGGCAAATGCATTTAGAAAACAAAAAAAAAAAATTAGAAAAAATTAAATAGTGGGAACACACGTTAAAGAGTTCAAACTAAGAATCCATAATCTTAAACGGAAAAAACTTTTCAAAATAATAGTTCATTAAAGAAGGATTATTCGTATGAGTCAAGGTTATCAATGTTTAAAATCGGCAGATACAAAATCATAAAAAAAATTAGAAGGGAGGTGTTGGCGCCCGCAGGCAAATACATTTTAGAAAACAAAAAAAAAATTTAGAAAAAATTAAATAGTAGATACACACTACTAAAAAAAAAAAATTGAAAGGGGGTGTTGGCGCCCGCAGGCAAATGCATTTAAGAAAACAAAAAAAAAAAAATTAGAAAAAATTACATAGTGGGAACACACGTTAAAGAGTTCAAACTAAAATATCCATAATCTTAAATGTAAAAACCATTCAAAATAATTATAGGTAGTTCATTTAAGAAGGATTATTCATAGGGTACCAGATTATCAATGTTCAAGTCTCCACAAAATTTCAACTAAGGTTACACTCCTAAAAAAAAAAAAATTGAAAGGGGGTGTTGGCGCCCGCAGGCAAATGCATTTAAGAAAACAAAAAAAAAATTTAGAAAAAATTAGATAGTAGGTACACATTACAAAAAAAAAAAAAATTGAAAGATGGGGGTGGGTGTGGGGGGGAAAATGCATTTTATCAATAAAGAAAAAAAAAATTTGATGAATTTGTGTTGGATCAATCTCAGCCCAAAGACCCTGCAAAAAAATTCCTCATCCATAAACACTTCCATGGTAACATCGAGTCGGTATTAACGATGATGAAAACTGTCTGGTTCAATTTTTTCGTAGGGGGGGTGTTTCGGATTATATAGGTAAAAATCTTATCTATCACAGGGGGATCGGAACTTCAAACGTCTATATAGCATTATGATCATACAAATAACTAAATAAGCACTTTACTAAGCACTTAAAACTTCATAATATAAGCAGTAAAATAGACAAAAAAGTAATCTTATAAAACAGGCACTAGCAACTAATCATTAATCATGCATATCTACTTGCAGTGTACCTATACACGGCGAATGATATTTTTTCAAGGATAAAATTCAGACATTAGATTGTTTCAATAACGTGTACACTGTTGTACACACTCGACGTGCGTGATCTCGGACTGAAACTTTTTAGGTAGGTATATATATATAACCTACTCGATAAAAAATAGCACGCTGTTTACTCAGAGCACACAACAGTTGAACAGTAGTACCGATATAATTATGTATCCACGGCGTGAACACGCACTATATACGTATATATCGTGCACTTGTAGAATATTAGTCTGAAGATAATATTCATTATTTTTATAAAATACTTATTGGTTTCTAAAATTAAAGTATTGTATTCGATTGTCTTCGCACACAGAAGAATAATTATTACCAACCAATCCATATCGTACATTACTTAAATTATGAGGTATGGACAATGCGTAGTGTTGTATCTATGCGAGTAGATGGATTATGTCGTAAGATAACTCCGATTTTAATGTACTTTTGAAATTATATTATTAAAACGTCAATTGATTAAAATTTACCCATTAAAGTTTTAATGACACTGTTCTCGATACTCGAAAGACGGACATCACAAATGAGTTGTGGGGGTGGTGTAGCGATATAGGATATTTGGTGTGCCGTCCGGGGAGGCCTGTGATAAATCACGTTGCGAAAAAAATCGGAACTAACATAATATTAAAATTGGATTTAATCATAACGTTCATATAACCTATCCATATACTACTATAGTCTATATTAGGTATACGACCCAAAGGCATGTGTCACGGTTGCGAGGGTCTGGGAGCCAGTATCTTTGCGCTTTTTTTCTTTTCTTAGAATATGACAGCGACGACCTTCGGCTTTCGATATGGGGTTCTTTTGACATGATAAATAAATCAT
>SSSL01000330.1:0-44284 GCA_008086715.1 Sitobion miscanthi
TAAATAATTGTCTGTATGCTGTAAGTTATGTTGAAATATAATTTACATTTATTTAGTTATTTCTATTATAAATCAGATACATGTTAAGTATTAATTATGTAATAAATTCAAGGTTGGCGGACATTCTGGTGGTAATGCTTTAAATAGTGCAGAAGTTTTTAACTTCAGTACTCAAGAATGGCGTATGGTAACTAGTATGCTTACTAGAAGAGTTGATTTTGGAGTCGGAGTACTGAATGAACTTTTATATGTGGTAAATATATTATATATAATAACTAATATTTTATGATTTTCAACTTTTAATGGAGCACACATCACAATAAAGAATGTCTTTAAATTATTATTAAATGCTAAATTATTAGAGTCGGAACTACTAAAAACAATTTTGTCAATTTTAATAAAAAATAAAATAAATATTTACAGAAGTTATCCCAATACCTTGAAAAACTGTGTAACACAGTACACACTTCACACAATGATTTACTAATCTAAACATTTTGTTTTTGATTTTAAAAATATGTGATTTTTTTGTTCTAAAAAAGATTTAACTATCAGAACTTCATAATAACGTTTGGTTTTTTTTTTAATGTTAAAAATACTAAAAGAGATATTTTTGTTACGTACATATATTGTACCTGGTTATAATGGTGCTGCACGTCATTTTATTTTGATACACATTTAGTATAAGATTAGCAATTACTGCGAGTCTGGCCCAATGACGATACACGGGGCCGGCAAAAGCTATGGGCGACCTGGGCGATTGCCCAGGGCGCAAACACGGAAGGAGCGCCAAACTGAAAATTATTTTTATTTATCTTTTAATACGCATTAACAATCTATACCAATTTGAAATATTCATTATCTAATGTTGTTTTAATTGAAGATACATCTGCAATCGTCTCATATTTGGATAATGAACTATTGTAATTTGTAAGACTATAACAGTGCACCGATCCCGTGATACCTAATATTTACCCATTTATAAACAAATTCATATAACTAGACGTCTAGATTCGTTAAAAACACCTCGGGGGTAAAATCTGTTCAAACCTTACAGCTAAAATACTACAGTGTGGCATAAATCAAAAAGCTGCAATTTCCTGACACACTGCTCTATAGTACCTACACTACACACACAATTATTTATTTTTTTCTACGAGCTCTCGCTACGTACGGTATGCTGTGTAATGTCTAATGAATAAACTAATGAATAACAGCCAACGGATAATCGATATTCATATATTTTGTTTAGTACATTTTTACAAAATATTTTGGTTTCTTTTTTTACAATAAATTTCGTTCTCTGGTTGTCTTTAATAAATAAGTAGTTAGTGAAACACAGTATTCCTATATTATAGGCAGTAGTGGCGTGAAATAATATTCAATTTGATACTTTTATTTTTATTCTGAGCGGATTGATGAATGTGTTGATTTTACAATGATGTGTGTTTTTATTTTTATTTATGTGTCTGTCATCATGGTTTAGGGCAGTAAAACTGCTTCGATTTTCTTCAATAGTATCTTGCTCAATAGGAAAGTGGGTGAATCTAGTTAGTACATTCAGGAGGTCAACTTTTAAAATTCGCAATATTTTTCATAAGTGCCTGGAAAAACAACATGGAAATGTTTATATTTTTCATTTTCTATACACCATAAAATTTTGAAAATACTTTGAGCTGTTAACGGACATTGTCAGTTTTCAATTATTTTTGTTTTTTTTCTATAGTTGTCAATAAAATTGTATTTGTTGGGTAAAAATTCATGAAAATTTAATGCAAGGCTCCTGATATATTGTTACAATAGCAGTTGAAAAATATTAAAAATACATGGGCACAATTTTTTTTTATAAGCATTTAATGTTTGAATTTTGACAAAATTTAATAATTATTTTGTAGTTAAAAATGTATAAAATGTTCAACTTTTATAGCTAAAGATTAAAAATTTAAAACAAGGTTCCACGTAAATAAGTAAATATATAAATTACTTTATTCACAATAATATCATCAGATATACTTGGTAATATCATAGGCTGACTGACCGTTTTTGCTAAGAATCGTTTTTCTTGTACAATGATATTATATCATTGAATTTAAATTTAACACCATCTATTACAGTGACCCACTTGTAACCTACTGTACAGCAGTACAATATCCACTTACTTACTCTTTGTTAATGAATATACTTTGATATAATTTATATAATAATTAATATATTGCGCAACAGTAGATATAACGTGGTGAATCGTAAGTAAAAACATTAAACCTATACCATTATTCTTAGAATATTTATTCTTTCAAACAAAAAAAAAAAATAAATATTGTTTGTGTTTTATGCTCCTTTAATATATTTGTTATAAATTATAATTGTAAAAAATTCCCCCTAGGAAAAATCACAGTATTAATTACCTAAATAAAATATTTTGATTATATACTAGTATTATAAATATTTGTTTAAATAGGTACGCGATAAAATATTCGATCATTAGATACATTAGAAACTTAATCTTTTTTTGCAATGCACAACATATAGGTATTGGAGGATTTATGTGTATCTGCAATGAGCAACATATATTGATACACATAAATCTTCCTATAAAATTGTGAATAACAAAACTAGATTTCATAATACGTAATGTAAAAAATAATCTCATTAATGTAATTATAAAAGTAAATTAAATTTTGTTCAATGTATATTTTAACAATAATAAATATCGGTTAATTGTTTAGTTTTCATTAAATCATGATTGTTTATTAGTTGATTAAGCTTGATTTTTAATTTCTAATGAGAAAATTGTTAAACTTTTACAATATTTAATTTGATATGAATAATAATTAATATAGGTTTGTAATTAAAAAAAAAAAAATGTTGTTATTATTCAACATTTCATAAATAATAATTCAATGACTCATTAAAAAATGCTTTGCAATTATATTGTATACCGATGTTTTTTTTTTCTTGACATTGGATTTTTGTTATGCTTATTATTTTATTTCAATTGTGTAGGTAGGAGGTTATGATGATTCATCACAAGAGATGTTAAACTCTGTTGAATGTTATCATCCCAGTCATGATACATGGACACCAGTCGCAAAAATGTGTAAACATCGAATTGGTGTGGGCGTAGGAGTTTTAGATGGTGTTCTATATGCTATTGGTGGTTATGATGGATCAGAAACTCTGAAAAGTGTTGAAGCATACAGACCAAGCACAGGAGTTTGGACTACAATGGCAGACATGCATTTGTCTCGAAAATATGCAGGTAAATAGTTTTATAACAATTCAAAATTATTTTATGAAACAATGAATTTGAAATGTACTACATTTAAATTAAAATGTTAAAATAGGTGTAGTTGCATTAGAAGGATTATTGTATGCTATCGGTGGACGTGACGGATCATCTATTTTGGATTCTGTAGAATTTTACAATCCCATGAAAAATACTTGGACCATGCTAGGAGCATCAATGAATGTAGCACGGTGTAATGCGGGAGCAGTAACCATTGATAGACCTCCTAATTTTTAAATTTGTTAGCATATATGAACTTGACAGACATAAACTTCAATCTATCAAATAATTTATAAAGTGAACAAATAGATACATATTTGTTTTAACATTTATCAATAAAAATATTGTATTTATATTGTTTTTTGAAAAATAGAGAATGCTCATTGCGCGAGTTGTATATTTGAATTTTTACTACAATTCACCAAGGCTGGGCAAGTTAATGATATTTTTAACTGAGTTAAGTTAGGTTAAACTAAAATCTAAATCAAGTTAATAGTTAAAAGTTAATTCAAAATGTTCAATCAATTGAACTAAGTTAAAAGTTAACCAAAATTTAATATTAACTTTTTAACTCAAGTTAAGTTACTTAAAAAAAAATTTCTTGTTTTCATCTAGGTAAAATTAAAACAATTGGTACCTAAAATTGTTCATATTATTAGACCAAAGAACTATTATTATTTTATTTTCCAAAAGTATTAGGTAACTGTCCACACATTTATTAGCATACTTTTAAAATGTGTACCATCAATTTGCGCATCCACGCCGCCGGAAATCGGAATTCTGGTTATCGGCGAAAACGTCGAATTAATAATAAATTATCCAAAAATAAACGTGGTATTACTAAGGACCGTAGACTGTCCACGCTACCTTCTATACAATTATTAATTTGTAATAAGTATAATATAATAATAATATATAAAATAGTTTATAATAATAGGTTAGGTTAGGTCATTGATAATATTCGTAATTTAATAATATAGGTATTTATATTTTATACGAATATGAAAACATATTCCATAATAATTAAAATTTAAATTAACTTAACTTGTTTAAATGTAAAATTAACTCAAGTTAATTTAAAGTTAATTCAAACATTCCTTAAGTTAATAATCATAAAAAAAATTAACTTATTAAGTTAAAAAGTTAAACTAACTTAACTTATTAACTTAACTTTAACTTATTAACTCATTAATGACCAGCCTTGCAATTTACAACATAATATAGGTAATATTTATTATCAGTTTAAAATATTTGTAGTTATGTTGTATAATAGTTAATATACTCAATTATAATTTATAGTGCAATTGATGCCTGATGGCTGATAGTATGCTTAGTATTGGTTATAATTTTAGGTTGGCGAGGAGGCATCGGCACTTATATTCGTGAGAGAGTTACAATAAAAAAAAATAAACACGCCATCAATTTGTTGTATATTTAAATTATTTTTTTAATATTATGTACATTATAATATGTTATCAGTTACTTTAGTAAATGATGGAATATTATCATATTTTAATTTACAATCGCTAAACACAATGAAAAGTACCCTTCATTATTCATTTTTATTAAATCTATTAAATAACTCAATAGACTGCCCTTATTTACTAGAACGATTAATTTTTCGAATTAATACCAAATCTACCAGACATCAAGAAAGTTTTTTAATCAAAAATGTTTCTAAAACATACTAAAATCATCACCTACAAATATACTGGTGTCCATAGGAAACATTACGGACATTAATTTTAGTTAATAATTGATTATAGCTGTACAATTATATACCTCATAATATGTTCTTTGTAATATAATTGCATGTGAATTTTATATAATTCTATTGTATCTGTGTCTCTACACAGTTTTATATATATTGTTTTGTAAATGGAGTTTTTTCGTCAATAAAGATAATAATAATAATACTATATCAATATTTTGCCTACTTCCAGTAGTTATAACTTATAAGCTAATATTTTTGATGAAATCCTAATAGCCTATTAAATTATTCTGTAAATTTATAACAAGTGTGCATTCTACACATGCCTACGTTCGTTATTGTCTTGTATTATTTATATTTTATTTTTATTTCCATATTATTCAAATTTAGTAACTACGATAATTAGGTGGCCACTGTTTGGGTTTTTCAAATTACAATCTTTATTTAAAAATTTAGGTAAGACTTAATAACTTTCAAAATATAACCTAATCTGTAATACTAGTATACGACTAAGTAATTAAAAAAAATGAAAATTGAACCTGACGGACAATGACAATATGACTATATGAATCCATTTGTTTACTACAATTTAAGATGGACTAATAGACTAATAGACTATCCATATTATCATCACATATTCACATACAACACGGTCCAAACAATAATTTAACTTTCAAGGTAGGTCATAGATATTACACAAGCTATTAGATAGTTGTGTATAGATATTAAAAAATTAATTAGTTATGGCAAAAAATAGAGAAAAAATATATTGTTTTTATAAATTTGTCAAAGCTTCTCATTCTATCAGAGCATCTATAAACTAACCCTCCATTGCAACGTTTCTTAAACTGTGTTCCACGGTTTAATTAATTTAATTTTCAATAATGGTTTATTAAAAAAAGAATGCTATTAACACATGTTTACAAAACATAGTTTTTGTAAGTTTATACCACGAACTGTAAAAAAAATTGAGGTAATGACCTCTCCATGTATTTTTTTTATATAAATGTCAATACAATTTTATTCTTGCCTTATAAGCCAAAAAAGCGAATTTCGGGAACACATTTTTGTACCTACACTATTAAGTGGTCGTGATTTTTTTTCTGGTTTTTCGTCTTTATTTTTTGACTTGTCAACATTGTCTTTTTTTTTGCTTCTTTTTTGTTACTTCGTCACAATCTAAGTATATTATATAGAAATTTTTAGATGGTAAATTTCAAGACTTGACTACCGTAAAAAAATATTTGTGACACTGCTATAGTAGTAATACAGTAATGGAAAAATAAATAAATAATTAATAAATATCCTTAGAAATAGAGACTGACAGAATGTCGCACTTAAAAACATATTTTCTTCAGGTTATAACGCGGTACCTAACTACATTCCTTGTTGTTTATTCTTAAACTGTTTGAATTATTACTAAGTAGGTACATTGCAACGAATTTGAATATAAAATATTGCTTTTAAGGCCCTTACAAAATCTTGGTTTTTGGCATAGCTCTGAAATAAAATAGCCGTATATACATGATTACATTTTCACCAAATATTTTTATTAGCGATTTCTATATAACGTAGAAATTCAAATATAATTTGACTCTTTTTGAATTATTTATAAACATAAGAAAATTTTGATTTTTATTAGTTTTTTTTAATATTATTGTTGTCGATAAAAAATGTATTGTTTGGTCAAAAACCTTGAAAATTTAATACAAACATTTCTATTAATATCTAAGTTTTGATAATTTAATACAATATTCCTCATAAGTTTTCCACATACAATCATTGGTAGAAACAACAGCTAGGTTACCTATAACGTATAGATGATACTGATAGGTTGAAAACAATCTTTGAGATTTGAATATATTGATGGTACCTACTTATATATGGGTCTTGTACGTTACGAAGGATAATAATATTTTTTAGTTAAATGGCCATATAGGTACCTATCATAGTAATGATTCGAAAACATGCTAATGTGGCGATGAGTATCCCAGTATCCGTCACTATGATATACAAAAAACTATATTAAAATACTATAAAAACGTGTGGGTTAGAGTCCATTTCGGAGACCCTCGACTAAAGCGAAGATTTTTACGACGACTTATTTAATTTTCCCATGGGCTGTCTCTCCCGTAATGTCGTTGCTTAATACTAATATATAGTGCTATGTCGAGTCGGGTTAAAATACGACAGAGTGTATCTTAACTAAAAGAGTGAACTGGCTGCTACTGCGCACCCGGAGAGACAGCGTGTATATATATATATATAAATATTTAAATTATATAGAACGCCCTCTCTGTCTCGCATTGCAGCAGCGCTCGTGACAGAGAGAGGGGAAAGACCAGCAAATACAGTGTGCGTAGCTGAAGAGGGGAACCAACTGCCGTGTGACGTTACGTGACGATTTTTCTAATTTTACTCCCCATCGCATTGCTCGTTAAAAAGCTTCGCTTTAAAATGATACCTTAACTACCTACAAGAGTGGAAGATAAACCGCGATTCGCGCCTACTGCAGGACACAAACAGATATGTATTGTTCATTCGTATAGGTAGGTACTATAATCTTGATGGTATCTATCTGTTTTCTAATTTTGTGCTGCACTTTTATTTATTTTATTTATCAACCGCAGCTAACGTATACTTATGGTCAATATAATAACGAAATATTCAACCAAAATGTCTAAAATTTAAAACTTTAACCCAAATAATGAATAGTGGCAATACAATTTATTACATAGAATTTAAATCTATAAATAGAAACTTTACATGATATTCAAAATAGGGATTCCCGTAAAAATAAGATACAGTCCTCCTGGATCTTACAGTAGGTAAGTCTTGATAACAATTAACAACCTATTTAATTCAAGTTTATTATAATTATATTATAATAAAAAAATATATGATAATTGTTGTAAAATATTTAATATTTTATAATCTAGGTGTATATTTTACGCTGAAAATCGTTGTAGGTATACAAAATATAAATATAAATAATATTATAATATTATATTATTGTACATAGGTACATAATATATTACCTGTACTACCTACCTTTACCACCATACCTGCATATTGTGCAAGCATAAAGAGTTGCACCGGCGTATTGTATAGGCAAAATAGGTACATAACTGCAAGTAAATATTATTAAACGTTATATTTCTCGATAAATAATTTAACATTGCTAAATAATTCACAAATTTCTAATTTTAGATTTTCATTAGAATTTTTTGATAGATTTAACATTGCTACAGATTTTCTTAAACAAAATCCAGAAGAATGATACAATGTGTCAACAATCAAAAAGGCAGGGCTTGAAACCAATTGAAAGAATTTCGGTTTTTATTTCGATTTTGTATACCGGTTTTTAATTTTTTCAATTAATGGTTTTGATTTGAATACCGGTTTTGAAATTTTTCCGATTTCGATTTCAATTTTTAAATATCGGTTTTAGGAAAATATGGTTTCGGTTTTAATTTTGGATACCGAATTTTAATTTTTTCGATTTTGATTTTAATTTTTAGATATCGGTTTACTAATCTAAATAAATTCATCTAGATGCATTTTTTATTGATAAAAATTGCGAAATTGTACAAATGCATTTTTAAATATTATACAGATTCTCAAACAAAGTTCATAGTTTATAAATAATGTAATTATTTTTATTTATACCATTATTATTATTATGTTCTTAGAGCCCAACTAAAATATACCTAAATTTAAAACCATTTAAAAAATAATTGTATTTATTTTTATCTAGATAAAAAGTATTTCTGGATAAATATGAGTTAAGTTATCTTTTATATATATCTAGATACATTTGAGTTGCATTATCTTTATCTTTATCTAGATAAAAAATAATTACATAATCCGAACACTGATTATATCGTATAATACCCACCGCATTAATAAAACGGTTTTATTTCCGGGATGAAAATATATACTTGGGTAAATTGTAATCCAATTCGTAAATAATTTCAAAATAACGATATTCGTTCCAATATTATATATTATACTTACGTTATAAAATAAAAATATAATATTCGTCAAATGCAAACGATATTTTTTAAAAAAAAAAAACGTAAATTAATGTTTTGTGAGTCTTGGGAGTATTATTACCCCAACCCACGTAAGCCATCCTCTGTTTATTCCTTCTATTAAGAAGTAAGTAATTTATTTATTAATTAGTTAACAGTGCAGTTTTATTAAGTCTTGAGTCATATCCGAACGTTAAGTTCTAAAATTTCCTGATTAGATTAATCGATTCATGTCAAAAGAGCCTTTGACAGTATCAACTTTTAAATATTTAAATATTAATCAAGAGTTACTACTTAAAAAAAACTAATTTTGCAGAGATACGTAATAAAGAATTTGATTTTTTTTTTTTTATTAGATCTAATCATAATAGAAGATACGAAAATAACCAATATCAAGAACGGCAGGAAATGGCTATAAAAATAGTTTATTAATTTATTCTTAATTATTGTTTATTTGAAAAAAAACAATTAATCGATATTCAATTAATAAATATCCGATTTATCGATTAATTTTATCCTGTCAAATATTGCCGCTCAAGACAAGTCTTCAGACATCAAGTTGCTATCCAAGACTGAAACGATACAAATGATATTAGACGGGCTTCGGTCGAATAGACGACCAAAACCGCTCGAGAGTTGTGATTTAAGTAGGTTGCCAGTGCAAAATAGATTAATATCGTTAACTAATGTGGCCGTGCTTGAAAATTCCTCGGTCGAAACACCTACAGAGGTCGGTTGGAAATCCACGTCCTATTTCATGGATGTTGTTAAATTTAAATTCAATAATATAGATAATACCTATCGGCTATCATTGTATACGACAAACGATTCTGAGCGGATTTGGTTGTCAGCCTAAGGGCTAGGATATTTTATAGGTATTATATATATTATTTACTTATACTGTTCGGTCCATTGGCCCGTGGCCGTATTATTTTTAGCGATGAACGTTTAGCCTTTAGGCTCATCGCACATGGACATAAAAGCCAACACGTTTGGGTACCTACAAATAGACACAACGTTTGAACATATAGAATAAAAGGTATTTTATAATTTTACAAGGTAAATCAGTCTAATCAGTTCAATTCAATCCTAAAATAAACGTTCATACACCTATTTTATACCATAGCATTGATTTAATAAGTTTTTAAATATTTTCGTTTATTATTTGAACAAAATTAGAGATAGGTACTGCTTATTACGCTTAGTACGGCAGTATTATTGTTGTAATTTTTTTAAAGTTTTTACTTTTTCTAATGACGACAAACGTTTTTAATTCCAATGCAGAATATAGCACGAGTATACTTGGGGTTATTATATTAAAATCAAATTTTAGACACGAGTGTTTTATAAGTCATTAGTTTGGTTATTAAATCTTGCGGGGTACCCATAGCTCTGTCACACCACCCCACTCGCGTGTCAAAACTTTAAACACTTATCGACAACTCGTAAGGAATCTAAATTTTCAAAACTATTTTATATTATAATTATCAAAACTTAGGATAGGATCTTTGAGCATTCATGTGTTCAAAAATAATAAAAACGTACTTCAATTATTATTAACTAATATTATGCAAGATAAATTTTATTAGAAATTATAATTCAAAATTTTACATTCAGAAGGCATTGTTTGCACTTTGCATTACAATATTAATCAATCCATGACAATAATAAAAATGTATTTAGTAAACCTTAATAATATTTATTAAAATGGTTTGCAATAGTTATATTATATTATATATAAATGTCATAAATTATGTCGTTTAAAAAAATATAAATAAAATGTAACAGCATTATCTACAAGGAAAATGTAATACAAAGTAGGTATAATTAAATAATAAAATCAAATTGATTTATTATCATCACAGAATAATAAATCATATTATATCTAAAACATTTTTAGGCAGAAGATTAAGATCTGTATCATCTTCCATTTCTTGGTCATTCATTTTTATTTTTATTTCTGGTACTTCTTCATTCTCTTCATCGTCAACACTTAAACTAGCCATCTCTTCCATAAGATGAGGATCAATTTTTAAAATCTATCAAATAGTACAGATATTAAATAAATGTTTAGCATGTTTTAAATACTGCTAGCAAATTACTTACCCCATCAGGATTTAACGTTTCATACTGATGTTTTAATGTTTGCAGTTCAAAATCACTTGAGCTACAAGCCGCCTTTAATTCATTCAATAATACAATTTCATTACGCAGATCATTGTAATTTTGACATATGTCTTCAGTTGGAATGGGATTTAATTCTAAAAAAAGAAAAAATTAATTATTGTATTATTTTAAATTAATTATAATACTTACTAATTTTTAGTGACTCCAGAGCCTGTTCAACATTTTTGACTTTTTTTTGACTAACATTAGCTGGTATTTTCATTCTTTGTGAACGAGTAGACACACCACTATTTTTAATATCCGGAAATTTAATAGTAGTAGCTTCAAAGTTCTAAAAATGAATATTTTAATAAAAATATAAGTTTATGAATAAATGAATTATTAAAAATTACATTTGGATCAACTCGGGTTGGCCTGACTGGAACAGTAACGCGTTTACGGTGATGAGTTGTTTTTTTGTCAATTTTCAAACTTTTCCGACTATCATTTTGTTTATCAACAGCACTTATTAATTTTTGTAGATCTTGTGTCTTACGGTCTCTATCACGTTTTCGTGCTTCAATCTTACGCATTTCTTGTATTAACATTTGTTCCTCCTCTATCTAAACATTATCAATTGAAAAATTATAAATATGCGCAAAACCGTACAATGCTATTGTATGTTAATAAATACTTGTTTAGGAGTTCTACTATAAAGCCTTTCAAGTTGTTGTTTTCTACGAGTTTCATGTTCGGCATCATACATTTTCGATTCATTGACACTCCCTCCTCTAATCTAAATTAATAAAAACAAATTATTGGTGAACATGATTCAAAAATAATTTTTTGTCTACAACCTTTGTCAGAGTATTACAAATTGAATAATATCTATCTTTCAGATCTTCAGTAGATCGCTTAACAGCGTTCTCATATTCTTCAAGGTTCCATCTAGCTTGAATGATTATAAAACGTAAATCAAACCATTCACACATGTCAAAAAGACGATCAGTCTCTGCTCGAGTCCATGTTTCCGACACTAAGTGTTCTTTATATTCAATATCTGTGTACTTGGGTATTTCTATTTTCTATTTAACAATAATAATACATTTATACATTATGTAAACTGTAAATGAACAATAATTCAATCTTTACAAATAATACCTTATTAAACTTAGCAAATGTGTACTCTTTACCCTCATCGGCAACTCTCCGCCAATGAGAAAAAGAAACATTATCTGTCCGAGCTGGGTTGGTAAAAGGAGCCCATACCCAAGGACGAACACGTCGCATACCCAATCTAGCTTTTTGGAGCTTATAAGTAGGACCTAAACAATTAAATGCAAACAGTTAACATTAAGTAGTAAAATCGATTAAATAAACTAAAACAATTACCAGTTTCGGTTTCAATAACAGGTGGCACATCCTTCTTATCATTATACAGTAAGGCAAACACCTCACGAGCCATTCCTTCTGGTCTACGGGTCTGACGATTACCTGACGGTAGTGAGATTTTCTTCTTGTGTGTACCAAGTATGTCTTCTTTAGATACCTGAGGAGTGGATCCCCTTTCTATGTCCATAATATCACGAATATCTTCAGTCATCTTGAACGATTTCAATTGGCAAATGTCAAAATATAAAAACTAAGAAGTAGTCAGTACTGTAATACTATAGAAGTTACTATAAAGTATAAATTATAATTTGCATTATGATATTGTTTGTTTAGTATTTACTATTTACAAACTTTGAATTATCAATTTTGTAATAATATCAATTCTGTGATTATAAAAAGTTTATCTAAGACCACGAATGTTGTACCAGTTGTACCACAGAATATTCTGTGACCATAGTTAGAATACTATATCATTATTATATGATAATACGATAATAGTTAATTGTGATTTCGTATGACTGGCATCTCTTATAGAATTCAAATTATTTTAAATGATATAATTTCAGAGTTTTTCAAACCATTTAAATGTTTTTTGATCATCCTTGGATAATATCCAAGAATTAAATGTACTAACCAATAAATAGTATTTTCGCTACATGTATTTCTTTTACATTCAATGAATGAATAAGCTGATGAATTAAAAAAACACAAAATTGACCCATCTCATCATTCTTTTTCACTTTACCTATGGAATTTTACTGCATTGTGATGTTAAAAACTAATAACCTTTATAAAATAAAAATTTTTAACTAAAAAAATACTGTATGATTACCAAGTAAAACAATATACATGTAAATATTGTTCATGTTATATCTTATGTGGAATAAAAGTTATAACAATACAACTTGAAATCAGTTTATATTATACATTATATATTATGGAGGTAGGTATAAAAACCTATTGAACTACATTAGGCCTGTGATAATTTTTTTATACCTATATCATCTAAGAGCAATTCAAAACTTTCAGAAGTCCGATCTGTACCATTTAATAAAAGTATTGTCTCCCAAGTAACAATAAGACGATTTATAGCATCACTTTTTTGATTAGAATTAAGTAAGGCCTGATATCTTGGATCAAGAAAAATCGCTAAAATATAATTATTAACTATTAACTATCAGGAATACATAAAAATGCTCATAGAAATTAAAAAAAATACTCATACCTGTCAAGAATGTACTATTTTTCAGATATTTTCCTTGAATTTCTTTTTCCATAGCAGTTTTAATAGTCTTAGCTAGTATCAATTCATTTGAAGTCAATTCTATGAATAGCTCTCAAACATATCCCATAAAAATCACCCAAATTCAGATCTTGCCTTTGTAATGCCACTGTTGATATTCTTACAGGATTAAGCGCATTGACCTATATTTCAAAATAAATCATTTAAACATTAAATTATAATATATATAATCATTAATTTAAAGATACTTAAGTAATTCAGTATTAGTTGTTTTATGTTTTGCAACATAATTTGATAAAAAAAAAAGATAAATATTAGAAATACACTGCATAATATTATGATTACCTAGTAATGCCACTTTAAGTATGAAAACCTAACCAAAACTCATAAAGTTAATTAATTATCTACATAATTTTATAAAGTAGATAAATAAGTTTGAAGTAAAACATAATAATTTATCAGAAAAAATATAAATATATTAGTTATTTAACTTACAATACTTAGGATTGAATCCCATTCACAATTTTTAAGTTTTAAATCAGCAATTGTTTCCTCGTGATACAGAATTCTTTTAACTCTAACAGTCTATACAGCATATATTATAAAGCAAGTTCCATCTTGTTTCTATGTCAATAATTCCATACTTTAAATTTTTCCTCTTCAACCAAGAAGCATATTTATAAATATTTAATGAAAATTAATAGTGCAAATTATTAATGGTGAGCAAATTCTATTTTAAAATCACCTTTTTAGCTTCAGTTATACAGTTAGTTATCGGTGCATTTTTCAAGCCAACTAGAACACATAGTTGCAATGAATGCACAGAGCACCGAATACAAGATGTAATTGATTTTGGTTCAATAGCGGCAATCACAGATTCAACTTCTTTATTTGTATTCTCTGTTATAAGAAAATATTTTACATAACATTTTAAATAATAATATAATAAAATAAAAAATATGTACCATTATTCACAAATTTATCATTGAAAAGTTCACTCTCTATATCATCCACTGGCAAAGGTGTACCATCTTGATTTTAATATTCAACGTCAGAATCACTATCATCATTATTTCCATTAGGATTTGTAACATTAATAATTTCTTCATCATTAAGATTTTGAAATCGGTTTCAAGCCATGCAAAAAAAAATATCTTTACTTATTAGGTGTATATTTTACGCCGAAAATCATTGTAAATACTGAAAATATTGAGATGTAGGTATAGAATAAATATATTGATAAACAACTTATTAACTTATTATTGTAACTATTATTATATTAGGTGATTATAACCTTCCTGAATTACCTACATTGGTCAGTAGTAAACAATAAAATTGTCTCAGACTCTCACCGTTATTTTAGAAACTAATGTGTTAGTAAATTTCTAGTATCATAATCTACAACAATTCAATGTAACAAAAAATAGAAAAAATTCCATACTTGATTTAATTTTATCAAATTCACAAAATAATGTAGTTTCGTGTGAAGCGGACACTTTATTACCACCGGGGAAATGATTGACTTCCGGTATCCTGGTTGATCACATTTCAGGAAGATAGACAGAAGACTTGAGGCTAGCGTCATCGGTGGAGGCCAAGCCAACCTGAAGACAAAAAGAACTATAGACAAATACAACAACATTACCTCTCCAAGCGTGTGGGAAAACCAGGAGACGGTGACTTGGGGTCGCTCACCCCAGGATTAATGATCGGACAGCTAGATCTCAGGAGCAGAGGTGGTCAGCTGGGCATCTGCTCCTGGTCAAGATACTGTCTAGTGCTGCGACAGACGTGTCGTCCATAGTGGGCACGCAACAATATATGCCCGTGGTAAAGATAAGCTTCTGCAGGTGACCGCTGAGAACATCGTGCAAAGGATTAAACCTCAGTATAGTAATCTACTTTCGAATTTAAGTATATATCGTGTTATCTTTATAAAATAAAACATACAGACACGGCAGTATTATACTTTCGAATTTTTTTCGAAAAATACGAGCTGCTCAATGGCACTTCGTTATATATATGGTATTGCAGTAGCCAGAATAATACAAAAACAATAGCGTCTCGGTATTCTATACAAAACTGAAGTCCAGCGATAAGACTGCTCCCGAATACATGATGCAGTTATAATGATTATTAAGGTTCAGATTTGAAGGCAAAAGCCTTTTTTTTTTAATAATAATAATAGAAAAATAAATTTTATATAAAAATGCGTGTCATTTAATATGTAAGATGATGAACGTATTTTTGCCTTTTTTTACTGATAAATGCCTTTTTCACTTATATATGCTTTTATTGTGTTTAATTTTCAATTGATTTAATAGTTTTATACATGACAAAAGTATAAGCGGTACAGATCGATAAGATTTTCTGAAGACTGTGCATTGTCATTGTGATGTTAATTATTTTTAATGGGTTTTATTATCGGCGATATTTACCGATATCGCTAAATACTTTATCGAATATTTGGTATGGTCAGTTAATTTAACGTTTTTAAAAGTACCCATACTACCTATCTATAAATTAAAATATGTTCATAATGCGTGTACACTTATTACTTACTATAGATTCAAAATTGTTCGTCAGTCCACCCGATTACATTTTCTATGTACAAAAATATTTTTAGCCCAAACCTTCAACGTTTTACTAAAGACAGTTTATCCAAGTACATGATAGTGATTTTTTTTTAATACACACTAGTTAAATATACAAACTATTTAATTTTTTAGTACATTTTTTTTGTAATTGCTTTTTTATATTATAAATTATATGCTTTTTTTTTGACATTATATGCTTTTTTTACTTATTATATTGCCTTTCAATCTGAACCCTATAATGATCTGAGCGCACGACAGTACTCCAGGCCAAGTTCCAGCAATGCAGCAATATGTATCTTTATACGAACCAATCCGCCCAGTTTTTCTAACCCATTTATCTCTGTTATATGCAATACAATTACATTCCGGATGTTATGGCTTGGCGGTGTTATTGTACAAGTTTATCAAATTGTATGAGATTTAATATTTATGTTTTGAACAGGTTGTTTCTCAACACAAAACCAATTGTTAAAGTCGTTAATGATTTCGATATTTGAATTTTGAATGTTAAAACGCTGGTTGTGTATCACTCACACACAATCAACACTGTAACCAAACTACAATCCGAAAAGCTTATAAAAACACTTTATTGGGTATTTAATTATTTTGTTAGTTACCTATCAGCCATCGGTAGTTCGTGTTCTGTAACGTTTATTTTTATTTGTCCTTACAAAAAATACTGTGTTAATAATTTTTAGATTTTTAGATTTTTTGTTTACAGTACCTACCTACCTATGAACTATTTATGAGAAATCTCGTATAAATGTTTGACCATTAACTACTATGATAATTGAACATTTTATAAATGTTTAACTACAATATGATTTACAAATGGGTACTGATGAACAACAACAGCTATTATAATAGTTATGACCAGGTTTGGGATTTTATAGAATTTCCAGAGATGCTTAAAAAATAGCAGAGTAAGCTAAAAATGTGTTTCATGATACGGAGAACTCAAATTAAAAATTAAATTTTTTTTAGCGCATATTTAGCGATATTTAAGGTAATATTATAGCCAGTGCCGGCGCTAGGTATGCGGGGCCCTGGGCATAGGGAACAGAAAAGGGCAAAGATCTAGCTTTTTAAAAAAAAAATTATGTTTTTATTTGAATTTTAAACATTGCAATTAATAATATTAGGAAATTTTTATTCTTTTTTAAGTGTGTTTTTTTTTTTAGGACATTGTCAGTTTCCATTGTCAGTTTCCATTTTTTTTAGTTTTTTTTTTATAAATATCAATAAAATTATATCTGTTGGGTAAAAAAGCTTGAAAATTTAATAGAAGGCTCCTAGGTTATTGTTTCAAAGGCAAATGAAAAAAATTAAAAATCCTTAGTCACGGTTTTTATTTATAAGAATTTAAAGTTCAAATTTTGACAAAATACGGAAAAATCACGAAAATTAGCAAATTATTTTGAGTTGAGAATTCATAAAAATTTTTCTTTTTAAATCTAAGATTTGAAAATGTAATACAAGATTATTTATAAGTTTGTCTACCTTTATAAAAAAAAAAAAATGTCCACAATAAAGTCAAATTAAATTTTTATGAGAGTTTGAAATTCATATTTTTACAACATTTGATATTCACTCGAAATCTCATGTAACGATTTTCTTATTTTGTTGTAATTAAAAAATGTATGACTGTAGATACTTGAAAATTTCACTGAATGTTCGTATTAGCATTTTCTATACACGATAAAATTTTGAAAATAATTTGACTCTTTTTGAGTTGTTTACGGACATGGTCAGTTTTCAATTTTTTTAATTTTTTTTTCTATAAATATTAATAAAATATTATTTGTAGGGAAAAAAAGCGTGAAAATTTAATAAAAGACTCCTGATATATCGTTCTAATAGCAGTTGAAAAATATTAAAAATACATAGGCACATTTAATAATTATTTTGTAGTTAAAAATTTATAAAATGTTCAACTTCTGTAGCTAAGGAATGAAAATATAAAACAAGGTTCCACGTAAATAAGTAAATATATAAATTACTTTATTCTCAGTAATATCATCAAATATACTTGGTAATATCATAGGCTGACTGACCGTTTTCGCTCAGAATCGTTTTTCTTGTACAATGATATTATATCATTGAATTCAAATTTAACACCATCCAGTGCAGTGACCCCCTTGTAATCTACAGTACAGGCGTACAGCAGAGCGACATCCACTTACCCACCTTTTTTTATTTTAATGTTATAATGTTACAACAAAATTATTTAGAAATAATAAAATAATACGTATGTGTTGAAAAAGTAAATAATTAGTTAATCAATTCGTGGGGGCTTATTATTTTATTATTTCATATTTATTTTAATAATTACAACTTACAACACCATCAATAATAAATTCATCAAAATGTGTGAATGAAATAATTAAGTGTTTAATATCTAGATTCGCGGCGGCGGTAGACAATAAAATACATTAAAACTAATCCTGATACATTAGATACGCACGCAGTAGGTACATATCATTCAATACGGCTATATTATAAACTAAATTGTAATAATAATTTCATAAAATGAAAACTTACTTTTATGATATTATGCAGAAATTGTTGAAAAGATACTGTAAGGTGCAAAGCGGATTGCAGTCAAATTTCTCAAATGTCGAAAATATAATATTAGATAATCAAATAAATATTTTAAGAATATAGCTCTTACCCCCTCTATAATACGATCATGCGGCAATACGCGGAAAGCCTTTCCAAACAAAGAACAGAGAAAACAATAACTATATAGATAATAAATATTTATATTATTAATTATAGTATTACCTATACCTTACTATCTTACTCGGCGTGTATCGTTCAAATATTACTCCTTCGTCGTATCGATAACGATTTACTTTGTACTATGGCTAAATGTAGCTATCGTTTTCCAAATAACTGATAAAAGGAATAATATTAATATTATACATGTGAAGAATAGAATAATAAATTTATAGATTTTTCAATGTGTTTCACGGTATTAAGATGATGATTAAAAATCGCGGGGCCCTGAACATATGTCCCATCTGATTATAAAATTTTAAATGCATTTTCGCCGTATTTTTAAATTTTTTGAAGCATATTGCTGTTATTTTGATTATATTACCTATTTCGATTCCACTCGTGGTTTATCCTAACTCAGTCTTGTTAAGAATACTTTTCAAATGTATTCAGAATACGTATTTAAATACTTGGTGTAATTTGTATTTAAAATACGTATTCAAATATTTTCTTTTAAAATAAACCTTTTAAAAGTATTCAAAATACTTACAAAAATACTTTATTTTAAAATCAGTAAATGAATAATTAATAATCAATTCAATGACTAGTCGACTATATAACCACTACTACCCACGTCATGAAGTACTTTTATTAAATAGTTTCTTTAATCAAGGAAACCAAACCCTCTTATGTATCCCTCCATCTATTGTGCTTATTGTAAAAAGATTGTAATACAGATTGTAGGTACAAATTAAAATAAATATGAAAAAAAAAGTTCAATAACATTAATACCAATATCTTATATTCAAATTTTAAACTACTACCACAGTACCACCCATTAAATAAGAAGAAAGACTATTTAAAAATTCAAGATAAATGCCAATCCAACCAGTGGTGGTCATTGTCTTGTATGCCATGATATAATAATATATGACTATGGGAGTGAGGAGCCCACAGGGGTTTCAGTGTTCAGTCGTTCAGTTATCTGCTTGTATTTTGGCGAAACCTTATTTATAAATTATCAGAGGTTAGAAACATTTTAAAATAATATTTTAGAAATAACATTTAAAATAGTACATTCCGAATTATTAGTAATTGGAGTTTGGACTTTGGAGTAGACCACGAGAATGAAAAAAAGTATTTAGTATTCTAGAATAAAAATACAAATAAAAATTGTTTTTTAAGTATTTAAAACATTGGTCAAAAAGTATTTGATAAGTATTTGAAATACAAAAAAAGTATTTAAATTTTAAATCCAAGTATTCGATATTTAACAAAACTGTCTTAACTATACGTTTATTCCGTGTACCGCGCGTGGCTCATAATCGCGGCTGTACACATTTCACATTTGTAGTTATATATCTCCAAACTTTTTTTCCACGGAATTCCATGACTTTTATTACTATATCGAAGATCGAACTGCCATACGTGGTGTGGCGAATCGAACTGCAGGAGATGTTTAGCCAGCAGCAACTGCAATATTTGAGGCAACAGCTGTGCAAGAAACTGTTACAAACATTCCAGAAACATGCACTTTTAAGTACCAATGTTAACATAAGTACTAACGTTCCCCGGAAGGTTACGAAAGGCCGGGGCTATACACGGCGTATTCCGTCGAATTCAAAATGCATTGGTTTATATCGGAGTAGCTATACACGACGGATGTAATACGCCGCGTTTTTATCCGCGGCGGAAAACGCCGGCCGGCTTGCGTTTTGGCGGACGAACGCCGAAGTTATAAAAACGCTAACTACTAATTTTACATTGTTTTAAATTAGGATGGGCTATACTGGTGACGGAAAACGCTGCGTTTGCACCATAATTTTATAAATACAATAATTTTACTTGGATATCAAATATGTTATTGCCCTATGTTAAAAACAAAAAATAATAATTGCCTCTATAATCATGTATATCTCAATGAATGTATGGAACAGTACCTAAAATATTATGTCCATCATAATATGTTATAAATTATAATATCGTCTAATACCTATTTTTAAATTATACCCAAATATAAACCAATCAAAATTATGAGTTTCCAAATATGAAACCAGCTAATAATAACACGGAATCAAATGATATTTGTTTTATTTCGAGACTATTATAATATATATAATATGATAACATATTAAAACTATTTTTATAAATTTTTGAATATATTGTGGATTATTTTTCGTACTGGAACTGTGTGACTCGAGCCGTGACCTCGAGCTCTAATATTGTTTTGAAAATGTAAAATTAAAAGCAGTCGAAATATTAATAATAAAAATAAAATAAACAAAATTGATATTTTAATAACTATTGGACAAATATAAACGTGTAATCATTTTATTTTCCGCATTCGAATATTCGACACTGTATCGTTGACATCTACGGACTACGAATAACTATCATTTATTATAATTTATAAATTATAAATTATAAGTATATCTGTATATCCATCAAATTTTGTACACCCGCGTTATATACAAAGGTAAGTAAAATTATTACCTACTTTTTTAATTGTGTTTAAAATATAATACAGATTATTTGCATATATTATTTAACTTAATTTTCTACATAACAGAAAAGTATGTCATTTGATACTGATCTGTTTATCATAACAATTGAACAAAAAAGAAGTATATGGAACTGACAAGTGCAAATGATCGAACGACGAGTATATATTATTCATTAGTGCTATTCGTTTGCGATGAATATGTTAATATTATTGATACAATATTTACCATATTTCTAAAATATTGTATAGATATACGAGGCGGAATACGCTCGACGGAAAAGCGGCGGAAAACGCTGTGTATAGCTTGTCCGTCGGAAAACGACGCGTTCGAAACGCGGCGGAATACGCCGTGTATAGCCCCGGCCTAATGGTCCACAAAAATATGAGTAATATACAATTTAAGTTCCAGTGTATACATTACATTATAACGTTCCATACTTCCAAACAAACCTACACTAATGGTTTTGAAGAAACATTGATTTGTAAATGTGCAATGTTTCCCAATACGTTCCAGTTAAACACAAGCTCCTGCCAATCCGATAATAATATATAAGATAACATTGGGAATTTTTCATCGTTATATTTCTACAAATATACGTCATATTGGTACATTTATAGTTTATATCAATACATTATCATCATAGATAATAATATAATATTATTATGATTATTATGCAGCGTACGGCTCGTATGAGTACCTATCTTGTTGTCTTGTATCATTGACTATTGTCCGTTCACTTGTCGACTCACGTGCAATTATAGTATGATGACAACCTGTTGATCATTTTTTATATATCTGTATAATTGTTTTTGGCCATTTTGAAGAACATGGCGATCATTATGCATAAAATGGGAAGTTACATTTCATACTTCATCATAATTTATAACTAAATATTTCGTGGGGAGGTTAGAGGATGATATACATGATTATACACATGCATGTGTTGTCCCCGTGTTGCAAATGTATACCTACCGGCTACAGCATCGCAGATTTGTGTTCTGTAGAACCAATTGTATGGTTACATTTAATATTACTAATAATATATTAGAGATTCAATTGACCTATGATCAAACTTAAAGGTAAGATCGTTATCTATATTCTATTGTCTTTCTTCGGTTTCTCACGATATTATAATTTTTTAAGCTTATTATGAGTAATTTTATATTTCAGTGTTAACATAATCATAACTTGAATATTAAATCTAACCGGCACACTCAAAAACTCTATCGGTTCTATGGAACTCAAATGTGCGATTTCGTATGGTTGTAAAATTGAGACAATACACATACCTCGTAGGTATATAGTTGTATGTATATTTGTAAATTATTATTATGGCATTCCAGAGTCGTTGTGAAATTTGGTGACACTAAAGATTGTAGTGTTCTCCCAGTCAATTGGCTTGTAGAAACCAAAACTGAAATGTTGACCACAGACAACATAAAATATTGTAAATAGCCACCAGTTAGGTCGGTTACAAGCGACGACCTGAAACAGGCAGAAACTCCAGACGAATCATGGGCACGGTATCCGATAAAAGTACACGGCGGCAACACAACTTACGGTAAGAAGAAAAAAAATGTAACTTAACCTACGATTCATTTTTTAAATCTAATATTTTTGGACTACCTACTTATTTACTAAGTGCTTAAAAAAAACCTATTCATTTTATTGAGTTATAGATTATAAGCATAAGTAGGTACACTCATAAATAGTGTTTTTTTATCATGAACTACTCAATGTTTTTATTTAATTTTTTTTAAAATTAATTGTATTAAAAAGTTAATATAAAGTTGTATTTAAAAGTATTAAAAAAACAAATATGTTCTAAAATAATAGTGAAACAAATACATATAATTATAATATTTATTATTATATATTGATTGTATAATTATAAATAACTTATTTTTTAGAAATGTTTTGTTTCTTAGAACTTTTAATAATATTAACAAATAATTTAAAAACAGTTGCCAAGTGGGTACCACCCTGCTGTACAGCAAGTATTGAGTTAGTCACTGTAATAGATGTGATCAGTTTGAATGATATAATATCATTGTACACGAAAAACGATTATTATATATGACAGGCCTATATTACTACTATCTACTATATTTTATGATATATGTATTATAAAGTATTTTATTTTACTAATAGGCATTAGTATAATGTTCATTTATTAGACAACTATGGTCAGGTTATAAATTATAAAACTTAATTTTTACTTTGTGTATTAGGAAATTTTAGCAAAGCTTGGGACAGAAAAGTGTACGAGTCAACTGACAATAAAGAGGAAAATCGCCAAACTCAGAATCGCTCACTACCTTTGAGCAGTGATGGTGATGAAGGTAATTGGGATTTTGCATATAAACTAGGTAATTTCTATGTACTACATAGTATATACACTGTACATTATAATTAATTTTATTACTAACCATAATTTACTATAGTTAATGTGTTTAAAATTTGGTTTAATTTTTTAGATAATGTTGGATTCCTTATTGAATCAATTTCTGTAAACAATGTTCAAAATGAATCTATTGGTCAATCAGAAGAAACTGTGTTCACAAACTTGGAACCTGTACAACTGTAGCCAATATATGGATATCGCAATTCAAGTTCTAATTCTGATCCAACACTTGTTGTACGCCCTTCAACTTCAAAATCCAACCCTGACATACAATTAATTTACAAAAAAAGTGAAAATTATTACCAATCTAAAATTTATTTAATTTTTTAACTAACACATAATATTTAAGAGTACACAACACCCACATGCATTCTCTCTGTATTACAAATGCATACTATATGTTGCAGCGCAACAATATATATAAAATAGAATAATAGCTGGACACACACACACACACTCACAGTCACGTATAATTGTTATCTTTGTATTGTTTTATTTTTGTATTAATTATCGTGTCTTGTGAATTATATAATGAATAGAATATAGATTATTAGTTGATCGTCGCTGCCGCCATACCGTCTACGCGACTTATTATTATTTAACACGGCCGCCCAGGCAACCAGTCCGTTCTGGAGTATAGCCGTGAATGTTATATACAAAAAACGTGCGCTAATCGCCGTTTGGTTTTACTATAATTTCTTATAATACTTTTTTGTGAGGCGCTAATCGCCATAATTTTTATACTATATTATTTTTGTTGTTTTTTACTGTTTATACTATATTATTTTGTATAAGCGCAAATCGCTGAGTGTTATTATTTCTGTCGGAGCGAATCTCCAATTTTATTACATATTATTACGTGCGCTAATCGCCGTTGTTAATTATACTGGTCAAGGCGCTAATCGCCACTTATTTATTATATATTTTAATTTGTCCTTAGTTTCTGTGTGAGTGTGTGAGTTTTCCCTATTATATAGCTAGGACCAGCTGGCCAGACTGTGCTCCACCAAATTGTGAGTTTTATTGTTATTTATTATATTATACATATTTATTAGTAGGCCAAAAGTGTCTTATATATTATTACTCTGTTGGGCCAGAAGGGCTACCTATTATTTGTTAGATTATTTTTACCTTGCGGTTGCTGTGAGTTATATTTTATTTTGTGTATTATTTTGAATTATTTATATATTATACAGCAACCTATATTTACCAAAAACCGTGTTACCATCTTTTTTATTAGTTACTATTATTTTTAAGCACACACACTACCTAGATACACACTTAGACACAAATACACATATTACAAAACAAGCATCACGTAGTTCTACAGTAATTGCCCGGCGACCCCGACCACTGCTGTTTGAACTACTACACCACTACACACCCAGCTATTTTTATATAATTTCTCCCTTCTAGGTTCTAGGTGTTAGTGGTATTGTTGTTAGGCGTAGGAGTTCGGGCGCGCGTATTATTTTTATATGCTCCCGGCCCGTTCACTATACCAAATTGTACCCATAGCAGATCACGTTTAGCTCTGTTCATAGACATATAGAACAACTAGATAGCCGACTATAATTTGTTATTGAAGCCGTGTCCCTAACCCCCTGAACAGCAATGTTTACACTTCTATGTGATAACAATGATGAATACATTTATATTTTAAATATGTATGATAAAATGTAAACATTGCCGTTTAGGCAAATGGTGACAATTATCTCAAAACATTGCATGGCTGTTGTATACTAGTCGGCTATTTAGAACAATCTATATGTTTATGGCTCTGTTAGCTTAAAAGTAAGAGTGAATTTACCCATAATTAAATTTGAAGGTAAGATTGTTATTATATTATTTTAAAATTGTAAATTGTTTGTGCATTTTAATATACTCATAAGTTGCCTTAAATTTAAAATCTAAATAAAAAACCTATAAGGTTCACTAGATAACAATTTAACATTTAAATTTTATAAAAGATAAATTCACTATAATTTTTAAACTAACAGAGCTAAATGTGATCTGCTCAGCATACAGTTTGCTGTGTTATGCATTTGTAAGACAGAGAGAATGCATGCGGATATAGCGCTCTCTTAATTAATTAATTAAAAATTATTAGTATACAATGTGTCTAAAAGAGACCCAAGTAAACATTAATAAAAATACTTTTTGAGTTTAAAATTTAACTTTATGGATGCCAATTACTAAATTACTATATTTTATCAACAATATTTTTTTTCAACAAGAAAATATGTTTATTGTTATGTTAGCAGGTGCAAAACTACGAAGAAGTAAATGTTTCAAGTTTTGCAAGTTTTATACCAACTCAGGGGTCGGCAACCTTTTTAAACACGTGCGTCATATTTTTTTTCAATTGTTCATCAAGGGCCACATTAAAAAAAAATTACATATTATGATATATTACTTATAATTGTATTGCTATTATATTTGATTATTTTACATAGAAATATGAGAGTAAAAAAACACAAATGTTACTGGAAAAAATTGCTTTTAAGAAAAAGTTTAGTTGAATAATAAATTGTAAAATTGTAAATTAATGCGATTTCTGTGCCTGCAGTTTATTAGTTAAATTTTCAATATCAGCTTGTAGACTTGTTGTTGAGACTCGTAATACAGCTCGTAAATGTTCATCACTAAGGCGCGAAGAGTGCTTACTTTTTCTGTACTTCACAATGGAAAATGTCTGCTCATATATATATGTACTTGCAAACGCCGCTATAAGTTTTTGTGCAAATTGTCTGATTCCAAGGAAGGCAGATATTGAAGACAACTATAAAATTGAGGCAAACTAGCTGCTTCCCGCAAAGAATTTTTTAGAACCTCGTAATTTTGAAGTTCAATGACTTCCATTTGTAAATTATGTGATCTGCTGATCGTAAATTCGCTATATAAGACAGAGACAATAAAATGCACGTGTTACGTCCTCTTAACTCGTGGTCGTGGACGCAGCATTGCCGATGTTTCTGACTTCGGTAAATTTTGATACCCGTCACATCGGCCAGGGCCCAGGAGTACCTCCAATAGATACCTAACCATTCTGACTTATCACTATGTACCACAAACTAAGGTGGTAATAATTTATTGTTATCAATTAATAAATAACAACATAAATTAATATAATATAAAACATAAATAACAATATTATGTTATTGTTCATCAACTTTTGAATCATTTGATTATTTTAATTTCGACTACAGAATACATTTGTACAGAGTTCTATTCATACATTTTAGAAAAAATTACCATGCCTAAGTGTATTTTTTTAGTAAAACATCCAAAGTATCGTCTCTCCACATTACCTTAATTTTCATTTGTGAGTATTATTTTCTTGTTGTAGGTACTGATTATATTTCTTATAAATATGGGGTCATTCTAATTTGGTAACTTGTTCACAAAAATAGATTTCCAAAAAAATGAAAGTAGAAGAAAATAATGACTATAAATTTTCAAATTAAATGATTACCTAATTTCTATCTGGCATAAAATTTGCGGTTATTATTTCACAATCAGTGATTATAAACAAGGCTCAGTAAATAAGTAGATATTATGGCCAGAGGCTGTCTCAAAACATATTCCAAACCACTTGTCTAGGATAGTGAAGTAAAATAAATAGTATTAAATACATTTTAATAATTTACCCGCAACACAGGTACTACTTAGAGCATGACTAGTAAATCATTTAAGAGGTAAAATCATTTAATATAATTCATGAATTAGGTTAGGTTAGGTGACTACATGACTAACGAGTAACGAGTATCGAACAAATTAGTCAAATTATGAAGTTATGAGCTTGTGAAGTTGTGACCAAAAAATAAATATTTATCTTAAGTAACAAAGTAATTTATTCATTCTTAAGTTTCATTAGGATAATTTATTAAATATGATATTTTACAAGAACAAAATAATATTCCAAGTACTTTTTACAGTAATTAAATATCATATATTTCAACCAAATACAATAAGACAATACAATAGCTTTACAACTTATATTAAATATTTGATACTTACAAGTCGAAAGTTAAATGAATAAAAAATTGTTAAAATTATTTGTAATTTTGTATTATCATTCGTTATTATCGGCGTATTTTATTCATTAGTTGGTTTCTTATTCGTTAGTTGGTTTAATAATTAGTTATCTTCATAACCGACTTATTTACTTATTGTTTACTACCGACTAAGTCATTAGTCGTTATTCGGTTGTGCCCATCACTAGTGTTGACCCATCATTGTAAAATTAATTCATTCATCGCTCTGCTCAGAATCTAAAATACAATAATATGTATAAATGTAACATTTCAACGTTTTACGCAAACTACGCTATCATACTTGACCTTAATAGGTACATCCTAGTTTCAATAATTCAATGTACTGCTGGACATTACGTGACGTACATAAGAAGAAACAATGGCAATTGGGAACTGCACAATGATTTACAGCCAAAGATTCAAAAAATACGCAATAAAGAATCTATCAAAAATTTAAATCCTCATATTTTAATGTTTATAAAAATTTAAAATGAAAATGTTTAAAAAACATAATACCTATAAAAGGATAGTTTTTTTTATGATTATATTTTTCAGCACTAGGCTTTGGTATTGTTTTTATTTTTTAATTTTACTAGTGAAATTTTTAATTTAAGTGTCCAATTTGTAATAGAGCGGTTAGAGTACCTTTGCCTTAATTTTATTTTTTAGTTTTTGTATAAGTGATGTATGACAATCTATAAGTATTTATGTACAAATAAAAGAAAAAAAAATACGTGTGTTTTTGAATGAAGTAGGTATTTACCCCTAAATACAAAATTTTTATTTGTATATGTACCGTTCGAGTATACATATAAACTATCAATTGCTTTGAAAAAAGAAGACAAGACAGTCTTTTCGCAAGAGTAGGTACCATGTGTTGTCTTCTTTTTATACATAATTGTGTTTATATAATTTTATATAATATATATTTAAATTAGCACATTAGTATTATGTGCACAATGTACTACTTGATTATAGTTATACATTTATACCTACACATAAATAGTACACAGTTATTAATTTGAATTGAAATGTATGCTGCTGCGTTAAAAAAAAAAAATTAAGGGCACTATTCAAGTATTGGGGTACTAAGTGTTCCTGGCTCGACGGATATTGAAGTCTTTGCACGCCTATGGTAACGGATGGTGTTAAATATTTGGATTCTATATTGATATAATATAATTGTATGCGAGAAACGGTACTAATTGGTGACGTGAATTTATATCTTTAATATATTATTTAAACTGTTATAGTAACAATTTTTGACGAATCTTGTATACAATTGTAAAGCTTTTTGACGCACCAAAAATGGTCGTATCGACATTGTATTGACATTTATAGAAAAACAACTAGAAAAAGTTTAAAATTATAAATAGCTCAAAACGTGACCAAATATGTATTTTGAATATTTTATCAGTATAGAAAATTATAAATGAACATTTTGTAAAAATACCAAAGTATTTCATTTTTTAATTAAAACAAAATAAAAAAATCGTTTGATGAGAATTCGTTAATTATTTACAGCTGAAAATCGAATGTCGAAAAAATTTAAACTTCAAATGCTCAAGAAAATTAGTTCGACTTTTCGGTAAACTTTTTATTTTTGTTAAAGCCTTAAAGGTATGAACACCAAGTTATGAGGAATTCCGTATTAAATTTTCAAAACTTATGTATAAATAGATATTTTTGTTATGTATTTCTAAGTTCTAACACAAAATAATTGGCAAATACTCTTGATTTTGATGTTCATAAAAAAATATTGTGTATTTACGTTCAACTTTTTTTTTAATTTAACAATAACTTATGACCTACTACAATAGTAGTGCCTGGTTCACAAAATCAATTTTATTTTGATACTCATGGTTGTTGATTTATTGAGACTGTACATATATTTATAATATATAAGTTACCTAATTAAATATAATATAATAAAACAAATTAAATTCAATGTTTTTCATTTTCATAGTACCTATGCTGGCTTATATCTGCCGCCATAGCACATATTAAATAATATAAGTCCACCATGTTCTAAACTTCTAAAAAAAATATCAATTTATATGTTTTACGAAAGACTTTTTCAAGTTCATCAGCAAATCTTAAATAAGAAAATTGTAGTTTTAAATTTTGAGGGAGAATGGACCTTCTTTTTTGACATTTTGAAAAGAAATAGGTAGCTGATATACTTACAACAAGCCCATGCATAAAAGTGTTAAAAGTTAAAGTTAAGTTAATTTTAACTTTTTAACATAACTTAATTAAATTACATTTTCATTAGTAACTAATTTTTTGTCACGCCTGCACCGAAAGTTTATAGTTTTCGATGACGGTTGAACCGTTGGAAAGCGACGTTTTTCCGTCCAGCGGGCGGTAAAGTGGGAAACCCCAAAAGTACCGGGCGGAAAAGTGGAAATCCCCAAAAGTACCGGACGGTAAAGTGGAATTCCCCAAAATTACCGGACGGTAAAATGGAAATCCCCAATAGTACTGATCTCAGATATCACGCGTATTCTCAGAACAAACAGACACTAAAATCTATACTACGGTCCTCATAAAACATAAACTTTTGGTTACATCTTATATTATACCCTCCTTGCATAACGCGTAAACATGTTTCTTTCATGAAATTGTTTTCGTTTAGTTATTTAGTTGTATAAATCGCCGCATAATATAGATCCTAGTCTATATTATCTTGGCCGTGATGGCGCGATCAATGAACGCAGAGGCGTGACAAAAAATAGTATGTGTGGCTTGTGCGGGAAGGCAATTTCCCGCCCTTGCCACACAATATACTATTTATTGATATAAACTTAATAAATAATGATTTACTTCTAATCAAATCCTAGTTATATTAATTTATAAATAATTAAATAATAAATATAATACAATTATTATTGATATTTTTTTTTTCGATAAAGGTAGACAGACGCATAAGGAATCTAGTAATACATTTTAAAATCTAAAATTTAAAAACAAAATTTCTAACTCAAAATAATTTGTACATTATAGTGATTTTACGCCTTTTGTCAAAATTCAAACTTTTAATGCTTATACAAAAATTTGTGATTATTTATGAATAATATTTAACAACTGTCATTGTAACAATATATAAGGAGCTTTGTATTGAATTTTCAAGCTATTTGACCCATTGAATACAACTTTATTGATATTCACATAACAAAAGAAACTAAAAAAATTAGAAACTGAATATGACCGTAAACAGCTCAGAACAAGTCAAAATATTTTGAAAACTTATAGAATATTCTAATATAAATATTCAGTAGAAATTGTATGTATCTTCGGTCATTTGTTTTGTAGATAAACCATATATTATTGTGATCCGTGTCATTAAAGATAATATTTTGACTGTGAATTTGATAGTCAGTGGAATGTTTAGCCCTCTAAAACCGGATAGAGTTTGGGATAATTTTGTGAGTTTCTATTATAGTTCCATTTAAAAGATTTGGGTGTACTCGGTGGGTGTAGCCCATAAGCGCAAAATATGACCCAAACGCAACCCAAAAGCGCAAAAATAAATAACCCATAAGCGCAAAAAAAATTATCTTTTTAACAACCCATAAGCGCAAATCAATTTTATAAAAAAAGTGTCTTTAATTAAAATCGTAGTTATTATTAATATTAAATTAAGCATTTACAGTGTCACAGTGATATTAAAATTGGTAATAAAAAATAAAATAAAAATAGTAAAAATAGTTTAAAAAAAATTATTGTACACAATACACAATACACCTTGATTTGTGTAAGTTAATGTAAATGACATTTTAATAATCGAAGACTTATAATTTTAACTTTATAGCGAAAACCAGACACATACGCACACGTGACACGATTGTAGCGCAGACACCAACTGAATAGGTCGATATCTGGTATACGATTAAAACATTTCACTTGATTTTCAAATAAAACGGCCAAATATAAAATATAAACTATAAAATATATACTATAATTATATTGTTATATTGTATATTATAGTTATCTTAAATGATTATCAAATGCCATCGCAATGTTTTACGATAAGACACAGACAAATGCAACGCGTTGCTGCAATATGTCGTGAAACGGGTTATATACCTACATGCAAAGCGTCGAGTGTCGAGCGATAGGTCAGTAAAATATTGTATAAGGTTATACAATTTACTTTTGCGCTTTTATCCCACTACCAAGGTAAAAAAGCGCAAATTCATTTTGCGCTTTTGAGCTATCGAAAAAAAAGGTCGATTTGCGCTTTCGGGCTTCACCGTACTCGGTTATCTTTTCTGCATCCGTAGATACTAAAAACGTCACGTTTGGTTGTTAGTATAAGAAGAAAAAAATTAATTAAGTGTATAAGAATAATATGCACGAAATGTGCATTGTACGGTAAACCATAATATGCGAGACTGAACTGTAAATTTTGTTCTATAAATGTCAATAAAATTGTATTCATTGGATCAAAAAGCTTGAAACATTAATATAAGGCTCCTGATATATTGTTACAATAATTTATAGTTGAAAAATATTAAAAATACATAGGAACAACATTTATCAAATTTAAAATTCAAAAATGATGTAGTAGTTAACAATTTATAAATTATTCAACTTTTATAGCTAAGGATTGAAATTTCAAACAAGGTTCCACGTAAATAGGTTATTTTGTAACCCAAAAGTTTTAAAAATATAAAAACACAGTTTTTACTTTCTTGATTTTTAATCAAGTAAGTATGGTAACTGAAATGAAAAAGTCTGAATTTTGAAAACTTCAAGAATTTGTGTTAAATAGGAAAATAATAAAAATGTAACTCATAATTTTTAGTATTCATGCCGAAAAATCGCTCGTAAATACACCACGCACCCGAAATCTGGCAGTATTGAAAACATCGTATAATTTGGAACTTTTTTTCTTCTGAAGCTCAATTCCACGGCGTGCCGCACTTATGTAGTAAATATTTTGAATCTTTATTAAATGCGCTTTCGATTAAAAATGGTTTCAAAAGCATAATTTTTAGTTTTCACGACAAAAAATCGCTCGTAAATACACCCCGCACCCGAAATCTGGCAGTATCGAAAAAATTTTACAATTTGAAACGAATTTTTCTTCTGAAGCTCAATTCCACGGCGTGCCGCACTTATGTAGTACATATTTTGAATCTGTATTTAATGCGCTTTCGATTAAAAATGGTTTCGAATACATAATTTTTAGTGTTCATGCCGAAAAATCACTCGTAAATACACCGCGCACCCGAAATCTGGCAGTATTGAAAACATTGTATAATTTGAAACTTTTTTTCTTCTGAAGCTCAATTCCACGGCGTGCCGCACTTATGTAGTAAATATTTTGAATCTTTATTAAATGCGCTTTCGATTAAAAATGGTTTCGAAACCATAATTTTTAGTATTCACGACAAAAAATTGCTTGTAAATACACCGCGCACCCGAAATCTGGCAGTATCGAAAACATTGTACAATTTGAAACGAATTTTTCTTCTGAAGCTCAATTCCACGGCGTGCCGCACTTATGTAGTACATATTTTGAATCTTTATTTAATGCGCTTTCGATTAAAAATGATTTCAAAAGCATAATTTTTAGTTTTCACGACAAAAAATCGCATGTTAATACACCGCTCACCCGAAATCTGGAAGTATCGAAAACATTGTACAATTTGAAACGAACTTTTCTTCTGAAGCTCAATTCCACGGCGTGCCTCACTTATGTAGTACATATTTTGAATCTTTATTTAATGCGCTTTCGATTAAAAATGGTTTCGAAACCCTAATTTTTAGTATTCATGCCGAAAAATCGCTCGTAAATACACCACGCACCCGAAATCTGGCAGTATTGAAAACATCTTATAATTTGAAACATTTTTTTTCTGAAGCTCAATTCCACGGCGTGCCGCACTTATGTAGTACATATTTTGAATCTTTATTTAATGCGCTTTCGAATAAAAATGGTTTCGAAAGCATAATTTTTAGTGTTCACGACAAAAAATTGCTCGTAAATACACCGCGCACCCGAAATCTGGCAGTATTGAAAACATCGTATAATTTGAAACTTTTTTTTTTCTGAAGCTCAATTCCACGGCGTGCCGCACTTATGTAGTACATATTATGAATCTTTATTTAATGCACTTTCGATTAAAAATGGTTTCGAATACATAATTTTTAGTATTCATGCCGAAAAATCGCTTGTAAATACACCGCGCACCCGAAATCTGGCAGTATCGAAAAAATTGTACAATTTGAAACGAATTTTTCTTCTGAAGCTCAATTCCACGGCGTGCCGCACTTATGTAGTACATATTTTGAATCTTTATTTAATGCGCTTTCGATTAAGAATGATTTCAAAAGCATAATTTTTAGTTTTCACGACAAAAAATCGCATGTTAATACACCGCGCACCCGAAATCTGGCAGTATCGAAAACATCGTACAATTTGAAACGAATTTTTCTTCTGAAGCTCAAATCCACGGCGTGCCGCACTTATGTAGTACATATTTTGAATCTTTATTAAATGCGCTTTCGATTAAAAATGGTTTCGAAACCATAATTTTTAGTGTTCACGACAAAAAATCGATCGTAAATACACCGCGCACCCGAAATCTGACAGTATCGAAAAAATTGTACAATTTGAAACGAATTCTTTCTTCTGAAGCTCAATTCCACGGCGTGCCGCACTTATGTAGTACATATTTTGAATCTTTATTTAATGCGCTTTCGATTAAAAATGGTTTCGAATACATAATTTTTAGTGTTCATGCCGAAAAATCGATCGTAAATACACCGCGCACCCGAAATCTGGCAGTATTGAAAACATTGTACAATTTGAAACTTTTTTTTTTCTGAAGCTCAATTCCACGGCGTGCCGCACTTATGTAGTACATATTTTGAATCTTTATTTAATGGGCTTTCGATTAAAAATGGTTTCGAAAGCATAATTTTTAGTTTTCACTACAAAAAATCGATTGTAAAAACACCGCGCATCCGAAATCTGCCAGTATCGAAAACATCGTATAATTTGGAACTTTTTTTTTTCTGAAGCTCAATTCCACGGCGTGCCGCACTTATGTAGTACATATTTTGAATCTTTATTTAATGCGCTTTCGATTAAAAATGATTTCGAAAGGATATTTTTTAGTGTTCACGACAAAAAATCGCTCGTAAATACACCCCGCACCCGAAATCTGGCAGTATCGAAAAAATTGTACAATTTGAAACGAATTTTTCTTCTGAAGCTCAATTCCACGGCGTGCCGCACTTATGTAGTACATATTTTGAATCTTTCTTTAATGCGCTTTCGATTAAGAATGATTTCAAAAGCATAATTTTTAGTTTTCACGACAAAAAATCGCATGTTAATACACCGCGCACCCGAAATCTGGCAGTATCGAAAACATCGTACAATTTGAAACGAATTTTTCTTCTGAAGCTCAAATCCACGGCGTGCCGCACTTATGTAGTAAATATTTTGAATCTTTATTAAATGCGCTTTCGATTAAAAATGGTTTCGAAAGCATAATTTTTAGTGTTCACGACAAAAAATCGATTGTAAATACACCGCGCATCCGAAATCTGCCAGTATCGAAAACAACGTATAATTTGGAACTTTTTTTTTTCTGAAGCTCAATTCCACGGCGTGCCGCACTTATGTAGTACATATTTTGAATCTTTATTTAATGCGCTTTCGATTAAAAATGATTTTGAAAGGATATTTTTTAGTGTTCACGACAAAAAATCGCTCGTAAATACACCCCGCACCCGAAATCTGGCAGTATTGAAAACATTGTATAATTTGAAACTTTTTTTTTTCTGAAGCTCAATTCCACGGCGTGCCGCACTTATGTAGTACATATTTTGAATCTATATTTAATGGGCTTTCGATTAAAAATGGTTTCGAAAGCATAATTTTTAGTTTTCACGACAAAAAATCGATTGTAAATACACCGCGCATCCGAAATCTGCCAGTATCGAAAACAACGTATAATTTGGAACTTTTTTTTTTCTGAAGCTCAATTCCACGGCGTGCCGCACTTATGTAGTACATATTTTGAATCTTTATTTAATGCGCTTTCGATTAAAAATGATTTTGAAAGGATATTTTTTAGTGTTCACGACAAAAAATCGCTCGTAAATACACCCCGCACCCGAAATCTGGCAGTATTGAAAACATCGTATAATTTGGAACTTTTTTTCTTCTGAAGCTCAATTCCACGGCGTGCCGCACTTATGTAGTAAATATTTTGAATCTTTATTAAATGCGCTTTCGATTAAAAATGGTTTCGAAAGCATAATTTTTAGTGTTCACGACAAAAAATCGCTCCTAAATACACCGCGCACCCGAAATCTGGCAGTATCGAAAACATTGTACAATTTGAAATTAATTTTTCTTTTGAAGTTTAATTCCATGGCGTGCCGCACTTATGTAGTACATATTTTGAATCTGTATTTAATGCACTTTTGATTAAAAATGGTTTCGAATACATAATTTTTAGTGTTCATGCCGAAAAATCGCTCGTAAATACACCGCGCACCCGAAATCTGGCAGTATTGAAAACATCGTTTAATTTGAAACTTTTTTTCTTCTGAAGCTCAATTCCACGGCGTGCCGCACTTATGTAGTACATATTTTGAATCTTTATTTAATGCGCTTTCGATTAAAAATGGTTTCGAAAGCATAATTTTTAGTGTTCACGACAAAAAATCGCTCCTAAATACACCGCGCACCCGAAATCTGGCAGTATCGAAAACATTGTACAATTTGAAACAAATTTTTCTTTTGAAGTTTAATTCCATGGCGTGCCGCACTTATGTAGTACATATTTTGAATCTGTATTTAATGCGCTTTCGATTAAAAATGATTTCGAATACATAATTTTTAGTGTTCATACCGAAAAATCGGTCGTAAATACACCGCGCACCCGAAATCTGGCAGTATTGAAAACATCTTATAATTTGAAACTTTTTTTTTTCTGAAGCTCAATTCCACGGCGTGCCGCACTTATGTAGTACATATTTTGAATCTTTATTTAATGCGCTTTCGATTAAAAATGGTTTCGAATACATAATTTTTAGTGTTCATGCCGAAAAATCGCTCGTAATACACCGCGCACCCGAAATCTGGCAGTATTGAAAACATCGTTTAATTTGAAACGAATTTTTCTTTTGAAGTCTAATTCCACGGCGTGCCGCACTTATGTAGTACATATTTTGAATCTTTATTTAATGCGCTTTCGATTAAAAATGGTTTCGAATACATAATTTTTAGTGTTCATGCCGAAAAATCGCTCGTAAATACACCGCGCACCCGAAATCTGGCAGTATTGAAAACATCGTTTAATTTGAAACTTTTTTTCTTCTGAAGCTCAATTCCACGGCGTGCCGCACTTATGTAGTACATATTTTGAATATTTATTTAATGCGCTTTCGATTAAAAATGGTTTCGAAAGCATAATTTTTAGTGTTCACGACAAAAAATCGCTCGTAAATACACCGCGCACCCGAAATCTGGCAGTATCGAAAACATCGTACAATTTGAAACGAATTTTTCTTCTGAAGCTCAAATCCACGGCGTGCCGCACTTATGTAGTATGTAGTAAATATTTTGAATCTTTATTTAATGCGCTTTCGATAAAAATGGTTTCGAAAGCATAATTTTTAGTGTTCACGACAAAAAATCGCTCGTAAATACACCGCGCACCCGAAATCTGGCAGTATCGAAAACATCGTATAATTTGAAACTTTTTTTTTTCTGAAGCTCAATTCCACGGCGTGCCGCACTTATGTAGTACATATTTTGAATCTTTATTTAATGCGCTTTCGATAAAAATGGTTTCGAAAAGCATTATTTTAGTGTTCACGACAAAAAATCGCTCGTAAATACAACCGCGCACCCGAAATCTGGCAGTATCGAAAACATCGTATAATTTGAAACTTTTTTTTTCTGAAGCTCAATTCCACGGCGTGCCGCACTTATGTAGTACATATTTTGAATCTTTATTTAATGCGCTTTCGATTAAAAATGGTTTCGAAAGCATAATTTTTTAGTTTTCACGGACAAAAAATCGCTGTAAATACACCGCGCACCCGAAATCTGCAGTATCGAAAAACAAGTATAATTTGAAACTTTTTTTTTTCTGAAGCTCAATTCACGGCGTGCCGCACTTATGTAGTACATATTTTGAATCTTTATTTAATGCGCTTTCGATTAAAAAATGATTTTGAAAGGATATTTTTAGTGTTCATGACAAAAAATCGCTCGTAAATACACCGCGCACCCGAAATCTGGCAGTATTGAAAACATCGTATAATTTGGAACTTTTTTCTTCTGAAGCTCAATTCCACGGCGTGCCGCACTTATGTAGTACATATTTTGAATCTTTATTAAATGCGCTTCGATTAAAAATGGTTTCGAAAGCATAATTTTAGTGTTCACGACAAAAAATCGCTCCTAAATACACCGCGCACCCGAAATCTGGCAGTATCGAAAACATTGTACAATTTGAAACGAATTTTTCTTTTGAAGTTTAATTCCACGGCGTGCCGCACTTATGTAGTACATATTTTGAATCTGTATTTAATGCGCTTTCGATTAAAAATGGTTTCGAATACATAATTTTTAGTGTTCATGCCGAAAAATCGCTCGTAAATACACCGCGCACCCGAAATCTGGCAGTATTGAAAACATCGTTTAATTTGAAACTTTTTTTCTTCTGAAGCTCAATTCCACGGCGTGCCGCACTTATGTAGTACATATTTGAATCTTTATTTAATGCGCTTTCGATTAAAAATGGTTTCGAAACCATAATTTTTAGTGTTCACGACAAAAAATCGCTCGTAAATACACCGCGCACCCGAAATCTGGCAGTATCGAAAACATCGTACAATTGAAACAAATTTTCTTTTGAAGCTTAATTCCACGGCGTGCCGCACTTATGTAGTACATATTTGTGAATCTGTTAAATTCGAATTAAAAATGCGCTTTCGATTTTTATGTGGCACGACACGCAATCGCTCATAATTTCATCGTGCCGCGACATTCATCGAAAAACGTAACCCGTTTCGCACCCAACCACCGGGCCCCGCCCCTTGGGCAATTTTTGTTATTGCGCTTTCGATTATAAATGGAAACTTTATTTTGCCGTTCAAGCTCAACTGCCCACCCAAGGCGTCGCCCGCACAGCATTATGACAGTACTCAATTAACATTTTGAATCTTTATTTAATGCTAATGACGCTTCGATTAAAAATGGTTTCGAATACATAATTTTTAGTGTTCATGCCGAAAAATCGCTCGTAAATACACCGCGCACCCGAAATCTGGCAGTATTGAAAACATCGTTTAATTTGAAACGAATTTTTCTTTTGAAGTTTAATTCCACGGCGTGCCGCACTTATGTAGTACATATTTTGAATCTGTATTTAATGCGCTTTCGATTAAAAATGGTTTCGAATACATAATTTTTAGTGTTCATGCCGAAAAATCGCTCGTAAATACACCGCGCACCCGAAATCTGGCAGTATTGAAAACATCGTTAATTTGAAACTTTTTTCTTCTGAAGCTCAATTCCACGGCGTGCCGCACTTATGTAGTACATATTTTGAATCTTTATTTATTAATGCGCTTTCGATTAAAAATGGTTTCGAATACATAATTTTTAGTGTTCATGCCAAAAAATCGCTCGTAAATACACCGCGCACCCGAAATTTGGCAGTATTGAAAACATCGTATAATTTGAAACTTTTTTCTTTTGAAGCTCAATTCCACGGCGTGCCGCACTTATGTAGTACAATTTTGAATCTTTATTTAATGCGCTTCGATTAAAAATGGTTTCGAAACATAATTTTAGTGTTCATACGAAAAATCGCTCGTAAATACACCGCGCACCCGAAATCTGGCAGTATCTAAAACATCTTATAATTTGAAAAACTTTTTTTTTCTGAAGCTCAATTCCACGGCGTGCCGCACTTATGTAGTAAAATATTTGAATCTTTATTTAATGCGCTTTCGATTAAAAATGGTTTCGAATACATAATTTTTAGTGTTCATGCCGAAAAATCGCTCGTAAATACACCGCGCACCCGAAATCTGGCAGTATTGAAAACATCGTTTAATTTGAAACTTTTTTTCTTCTGAAGCTCAATTCCACGGCGTGCCGCACTTATGTAGTACATATTTTGAATCTTTATTTAATGCGCTTTCGATTAAAAATGGTTTCGAAAGCATAATTTTTAGTGTTCACGACAAAAAATCGCTCCTAAATACACCGCGCACCCGAAATCTGGCAGTATCGAAAACATTGTACAATTTGAAACAAATTTTCTTTTGAAGTTCAATTCCACGGCGTGCCGCACTTATGTAGTACATATTTTGAATCTTTATTTAATGCGCTTTCGATTAAAAATGGTTTCGAATACATAATTTTTAGTGTTCATGCCGAAAAAATCGCTCGTAAATACACCGCGCACCCGAAATCTGGCAGTATTGAAAACATCGTATAATTTGAAACTTTTTTTTTTCTGAAGCTCAATTCCACGGCGTGCCGCACTTATGTAGTACATATTTTGAATCTTTATTTAATGCGCTTTCGATTAAAAATGGTTTCGAAACATAATTTTTAGTGTTCATGCCGAAAAATCGCTCGTAAATACACCCGCACCCGAAATCTGGCAGTATTGAAAACATCGTTTAATTTGAAACTTTTTTTCTTCTGAAGCTCAATTCCACGGCGTGCCGCACTTATGTAGTACATATTTTGAATCTTTATTTAATGCGCTTTCGATTAAAAATGGTTTCGAATACATAATTTTTAGTGTTCATGCCGAAAAATCGCTCGTAAATACACCGCGCACCCGAAATCTGGCAGTATTGAAAACATCGTATAATTTGAAACTTTTTTTTTCTGAAGCTCAATTCCACGGCGTGCCGCACTTATGTAGTACATATTTTGAATCTTTATTTAATGCGCTTTCGATTAAAAATGGTTTCGAAACATAATTTTTAGTGTCATGCCGAAAAAATCATCGCTCGTAAATACACCGCGCACCCGAAATCTGGCAGTATTGAAAACATCGTATAATTTGAAACTTTTTTTCTTCTGAAGCTCAATTCCACGGCGTGCCGCACTTATGTAGTACATATTTTGAATCTTTATTTAATGCACTTTGATTAAAAATGGTTTCGAATACATAATTTTTAGTGTTCATGCCGAAAAATCGCTCGTAAATACACCCCGCACCCGAAATCTGGCAGTATTGAAAACATTGTATAATTTGAAACTTTTTTTTTTCTGAAGCTCAATTCCACGGCGTGCCGCACTTATGTAGTACATATTTTGAATCTTTATTTAATGCGCTTTCGATTAAAAATGGTTTCGAAACATAATTTTTAGTGTTCATGCCGAAAAATCGCTCGTAAATACACCGCGCACCCGAAATCTGGCAGTATTGAAAACATCGTATAATTTGAAACTTTTTTTCTTCTGAAGCTCAATTCCACGGCGTGCCGCACTTATGTAGTACATATTTTGAATCTTTATTTAATGCGCTTTCGATTAAAAATGGTTTCGAAAGCATAATTTTTAGTGTTCACGATAAAAAATCGCTCGTAAATACACCGCGCACCCGAAATCTGGCAGTATCGAAAACATTGTACAATTTGAAACGAATTTTTCTTTTGAAGCTCAATTCCACGGCGTGCCGCACTTATGTAGTACATATTTTGAATCTGTATTTAATGCGCTTTCGATTAAAAATGGTTTCGAAACCATAATTTTTAGTATTCATGCCGAAAAATCGCTCGTAAATACACCACGCACCCGAAATCTGGCAGTAATGAAAACATTGTATAATTTGGAACTTTTTTTCTTCTGAAGCTCAATTCCACGGCGTGCCGCACTTATGTAGTAAATATTTTGAATCTTTATTAAATGCGCTTTCGATTAAAAATGGTTTCGAAACCATAATTTTTAGTATTCATGCCGAAAAATCGCTCGTAAATACACCGCGCACCCGAAATCTGGCAGTATTGAAAACATCGTAAATTGAAACTTTTTTTCTTCTGAAGCTCAATTCCACGGCGTGCCGCACTTATGTAGTACATATTTTGAATCTTTATTTAATGCACTTTGATTAAAAATGGTTTCGAAACATAATTTTTAGTGTTCATGCCGAAAAATCGCTCGTAAATACACCGCGCACCCGAAATCTGGCAGTATTGAAAACATCGTTTAATTTGAAACTTTTTTTCTTCTGAAGCTCAATTCCACGGCGTGCCGCACTTATGTAGTACATATTTTGAATCTTTATTTAAAGCGCTTTCGATTAAAAATGGTTTCGAAAGCATAATTTTTAGTGTTCACGACAAAAAATCGCTCCTAAATACACCGCGCACCCGAAATCTGGCAGTATCGAAAACATTGTACAATTTGAAACGAATTTTTCTTTTGAAGTTTAATTCCACGGCGTGCCGCACTTATGTAGTACATATTTTGAATCTTTATTTAATGCGCTTTCGATTAAAAATGGTTTCGAAACCATAATTTTTAGTATTCATGCCGAAAAATCGCTCGTAAATACACCACGCACCCGAAATCTGGCAGTATTGAAAACATCGTATAATTTGGAACTTTTTTTCTTCTGAAGCTCAATTCCACGGCGTGCCGCACTTATGTAGTAAATATTTTGAATCTTTATTAAATCCGCTTTCGATTAAAAATGGTTTCAAAAGCATAATTTTTAGTTTTCACGACAAAAAATCGCTCGTAAATACACCCCGCACCCGAAATCTGGCAGTATTGAAAACATCGTTTAATTTGAAACTTTTTTTTTTCTGAAGCTCAATTCCACGGCGTGCCGCACTTATGTAGTACATATTTTGAATCTTTATTTAATGGCACTTTTGATTAAAATGGTTTCGAATACATAATTTTTAGTGTTCATGCCGAAAAATCGCTCGTAAATACACCGCGCACCCGAAATCTGGCAGTATTGAAAACATCGTTAATTTGAAACTTTTTTTCTTCTGAAGCTCAATTCCACGGCGTGCCGCACTTATGTAGTACATATTTGAATCTTTATTTAATGCGCTTTCGATTAAAAATGGTTTCGAAAGCATAATTTTTAGTATTCATGCCGAAAAATCGCTCGTTAATACACCACGCACCCGAAATCTGGCAGTATTGAAAACATCGTATAATTTGAAACTTTTTTTCTTCTGAAGCTCAATTCCACGGCGTGCCGCACTTATGTAGTACATATTTTGAATCTTTATTAAATGCGCTTTCGATTAAAAATGGTTTCGAAAGCATAATTTTTAGTTTTCACGACAAAAAATCGCTCGTAAATACACCCCGCACCCGAAATCTGGCAGTATTGAAAACATCGTTAATTTGAAACTTTTTTTCTTCTGAAGCTCAATTCCACGGCGTGCCGCACTTATGTAGTACATATTTTGAATCTTTATTTAATGCGCTTTCGATTAAAAATGGTTTCGAAAGCATAATTTTTAGTGTTCATGACAAAAAATCGCTCGTAAATACACCGCGCACCCGAAATCTGGCAGTATCGAAAACATTGTACAATTTGAAACGAATTTTTCTTCTGAAGCTCAATTCCACGGCGTGCCGCACTTATGTAGTACATATTTTGAATCTTTTTTAATGCGCTTTCGATTAAAAATGGTTTCGAATACATAATTTTTAGTGTTCATGCCGAAAAATCGCTCGTAAATACACCGCGCACCCGAAATCTGGCAGTATTGAAAACATTGTATAATTTGAAACTTTTTTTCTTCTGAAGCTCAATTCCACGGCGTGCCGCACTTATGTAGTACATATTTTGAATCTTTATTTAATGCGCTTTCGATTAAAAATGGTTTCGAAAGCATAATTTTTAGTGTTCATGCCGAAAAATCGCTCGTAAATACACCCCGCACCCGAAATCTGGCAGTATTGAAAACATCGTATAATTTGAAACTTTTTTTTTTCTGAAGCTCAATTCCACGGCGTGCCGCACTTATGTAGTACATATTTTGAATCTTTATTTAATGCGCTTTCGATTAAAAATGGTTTCGAATACATAATTTTTAGTGTTCATGCCGAAAAATCGCTCGTAAATACACCGCGCACCCGAAATCTGGCAGTATTGAAAACATTGTATAATTTGAAACTTTTTTTCTTCTGAAGCTCAATTCCACGGCGTGCCGCACTTATGTAGTACATATTTTGAATCTTTATTTAATGCGCTTTCGATTAAAAATGGTT